>JAOCPS010707428.1:0-10553 GCA_025505425.1 Graphium colonna | reverse complement strand
ATAATGTTCATTTAGCAATTAGACGTAAACATATAAATGCCAAAATAAAAAAAATATATTCAAGGATATAAACACAATAGCAAGAAATAATCAGTTTTTTTTTACATTTCCTTTAGATTAAATTATATCTGCTATGCGCCTTTGGATGCTTCATATGAATTGATTAAAATTAATAATAAATTTTTCTATTACTTTTATCTTGGTTGTGATTTCCCTGGCAATTTCCGCTACGGTTATTTCTTTAAAGTTTTCTATGGTGATCATGTCGGAAGAATTGCCAGGCCAAGTTAAAGCTGGATTGTTATGGTGTGTCAAGAACTTTCCCTATGCTGCGGCGCTGAGTCGTCCATAAATATGAATTGCTCATCATCCAGGGTACCATTCTTGCAGTTACGGTAGTCGGCTAGTTTTAAGAACTTGCATGTATAGGACCTATCTCACGGCTCCCTGGGCAATGTACAGACGCTTTAGCGCTTATGATACTATACCACGATTTTAACGGGATGCTTGATTCGCTCCACAATGCAGTCGGGGTGGTATTTCTTGCCTGGACATTGACTGACAAAGTTGCTTTAATCGTCTAGAATCTCGAATGTTCATTCGTCCGAGAAATACACCTGAAATATAAGAAATATTTTTATATTTTAAAATTTATTAATAAAACTCATATAAAATACAGGTCACCAATAAAACAGACACTATTCCAATGTTCAGACGGTGCATACGAGCAAGCAGTTTTTTCTTCATTACTGAATTTAATCGCTTTTTCTTAACGAGGCTTTGTACCGTCAAATCTTCCTCTGCCAACCATCGCTTGGAAACTGCTTCGCCAGATTCTTGAACTATCTGAGTTAACACAACTGCACTTTCCTTTCTATTTTGCAAGCCAAATCCCTGATCTAACTGTCGGGTCGTGGTTTCGTAATGCATTTTCTTAATCATTTGCCTATTGTTTTGGGTGGCAGTGGTTTATTTTGGTCCAAATTTATTTGTATTTTATTACTTGATGACATAGACACTCTGACCAATTCTGTTATTTTCCTTATAGAGTGACTGATATGCGCGAGAAGAGTTTAAATCTCAGATGTTTTTTTATGACAAGTTTATCCCCTTTATCCCGTACTGAAAGCTTTAAAAATATAATAATATATGTTAAAAAATCAACCACTAACTTTTATAGCAATAACAGTCAAATAAAACTTACTTTTAATTAATATTTATTTACACAAAATCACAAAAAAAAAGTTTTTAAAATAATTATTTAAGTCGCTCACTTTCAGGAGTTTAAAGAGTTTTGCGACACTCTCACTAATAAAACATTTTTCAAAATTAAGAAATACCTGGTTACTTGAAATCCACTTAAAATTTTAATAATAAAAATCTCGTGAACGTTATAATACATTTCCACAATACTTACACCACTCAATAGTGCAGTTCAGTACACCCGAAGAAACAACTCGATAAAAAATCTGACTGTCCGTAATAATTTGGCAACACACTGTATATTAATAAGTAGGTAGAGTTATTATGTCTAGTTAAAAAAAATACAACGAACTTACTTTCGCTTTTACAATATAATTAGGATTATATTGTGTCTTTAAAATATTTAACCATCCATTATAAAGAACTTCATACTTAACCTTCTCTGTTTCTATTTCTGTCTCATCTCGTCTCATGTAATATATGTATAGAACCTCATTCGTTTGCAAATCTGAAACTCTGATAAAGCCTACCGCTCAATGTCTAGTGGCAGCACCTCGATATTGATTTCCGCCCAGGGTAAATTACGGACAAGGAATACTCATTTCGGATCTCTTAGTTTCCCCATATAAAATGGATGCCTCATAACGTTTTTATTTCAGATGTTGTTTCCAAGACTCGAAGATAATCGGTTTCAAATAAGTCTGCAAAATCACTAAAAATTTAAACATATTTTTTTGAGTTCTGTCTTTTAGGTCCACGGTTGCGTGTCTTCCTTTAAGCCTGTACGTTTTGTTTAACCGCAGATGCCACCGCAAACCGGGATGCGAAGAAATGAGCGCAATCACACCGTCAGACCTTCTGTACATCCAACAATGTTTCCGTTTCGGCGATCATTATGAATATTGTTGCACGCCCGGTAGCAGAATTAATGACGGAGATAGCTCATTGTTATTGGCTTTGCAGTCGTGAGCCGCGAGCGATTTGCCCCAATCATCCTATTTTTGCTCTGCAAATACCTAATTTTGTAAGCTTTGTGAAGGGTATGAATAAGTTTACGGATAAGAGATCTCACCAGTGTATTTTACATTTCTTGCGTCTACATCTGTGTAAATTGTGTTAGTTTATTTTTTTATCCTTTACGTTTCTCTTCTTCGCTTTTTTGTTCGCTTAAAATCTGAAAGTGTGAATAAATAACATCATAATTTCTCACCTATATTTTAAAGCAAGCTTAGTTTAAACATTTTTATTTAGTTTTTACCGCCAGCTAAATACTACATCCCTTCAGAAGACCTGGTGTACAAATTTCTTAGGCCATTAACAAATATCCTAATTTCAATGGAGTTTATAATAAATAAATTTAAATCGAAGCACATCAACGATGACATCTCTAACCAGTATACCTTACCTTTTACATAGATTGGCCTAATAAAACAATATTTCGAAAAATAACGTTAACCTGCAATAACAACAACCTCCATCACACCTCAACCTGCCCGATTATGAATATTTTCTAGTGTACATGGTTTCGGAAATTATAAACACCATAAAGGGGATAAAATCCGCTGGAAAGTACTGCTTATTATTAAAAATGTATATATTTGCATAAATAAAAGAAAACTCTTCTCTTTCATAGTAAAAATATGTAATGTGTGACTTGTAGTGTAAAACAATAGATTAAAAACTTGTCTTGAAAAAACAAAGTTTAATAGTTTACTGCTTGATTAAAGTAATAATAACAATTCCGTATTTATAACCGATTCTTGCAACTAATCTTAAATTAAGTTATTAAATTAGTTTTGGTCGCGGCTTTGCCTGGGTCTACGTAGATTTCGTGCATTATTTAATAGATATATTAGATTTCCTTTTGGCACAGTTGTACCCCTTCTTTTCGTTTTTTGTGTTTCAGATATCATATTGGCATTCCTCCATAATTGTATGCCGAGATGAAGATATCATTGTGTGGCTTAGATAGTCACAAAGTTATTTTTATATCTCCTGGGAAAACTATATATCGTACCCCCGACAAAATGTATGCAAAATTTTATAATGACCGTTTAGAAGAATAAAAAATTAGTAAGAATTATATAAAGAAAACAAATAAAGAAATTCACTCATTTATGTCATTCAAGTTCTACATAAGATTAATACATACAATGATGCCACTTAACGTATCTAGATATGCGTACACGACCTTTCTGCGTTCTGTGACCCCATCGAACGACACAATCCGCGCCACTAATTACACGGCCCTTAAACCCCGTCCACAGATCTTTTTTTTTATGAAAATAAGACAAATGAGCAGGCGGTTTACCTGGTTTTAAACGATCCCATAGCCCATAGACATACACGACATCCAACAGTTGCAAGTCCGTTGTCAACTTGGAAAACTGGATAGAATATGTTATTGGATAAGATGGTTTCGGGATTAAAGATTTGGAGGGGGTAGAAGTGAGAAATGAAAAGGGTAGACCATCCGGCATCTCCTAAAGTTATCAATACTTTATTTTATGTAGACTTTATAAAGGGCGGTAGTTCCCCGAGCGTAGCCGTAGAATTGCAGCAAAAGCCGTGAAAAGTTGTTATACTCTACCACCTGGAAAAAGCTAGATACAGATCAACATTAACATTAAAAGCAATCTGTTATAATTGTGACGTAGAATTACTAATATTAATGCGAATAATTTGCTCCGTTCTTTGAAAAATGCATTGCATCATAAACGTAAACATTTGAACGTCTTTTATTTATACAAACATTCTGGTATGTATTGTAGTAGAATAACACAGTTATTAATGACGTAAATGGCTGCAAGTATATAATATCTATAATGTGCTATATTTTAAGTCGTAATTACATGAAATTCGTATGATAAAATTCATGTTCCCTAATATTGTTTCCTTAATACGCGGCCCACGTGGTACCTATGCAAGCGTTAGGTAATGAATATATTTATATGTATAAAATGAAATTCCATGTGTTAATGTTTATGTAGGGGGTATAACATCATTCTATCGATCGAAGAAATAAGATATATCTATAACATAAAAAGTATGTTATTTGTACGAGTAACTCGTATTATTAACGAGATAATTTATTTGTTAAAACCTTGTTATTAGCCTAGAATTATATTACGAATTAAAACGAAACTAAGAAATAACATAGAGACACGATCGTCCCTGGGTTTCGAGTTACCTTTGGCTTGAATAAAAAGCTGATCTTTTTAGTCTAACCATCTATTTATTACGCTAAACGTAATATCAGATTGTTCTATAGCGTTAAAAATCCATAAACAGTCGAACGTTACAAAATTTCATTCCTGTTTTTAATGTCTCTCGAACCTTCACTATCCAGTCTGTTTCTCAGTCACAGCTGTCAATCATATTAAATTCGAACGGAACTCTGTCAATGGGACACAGTGTATTTTATAGCGTCTCGCCTAATTCGAAAGTTGTTAAATCAAACAAAAAGTCGAGAGACGAGTGTTATTTTATAAGTTGTTAAAGCGACGCCGGCTAAGAAGGCACGCCTGTTAAGTCTCTATTAAATGCGCTATAAAACGAGACGTACAATGTTTCCTTTCAACATGAGATTAGGCAGTTATGTTAAAAGTCCTTTGGATGTTGTATAGGCATAGACTTTGCTGAGACATAATGCCATATCACCTGTCTTGTCTTACTGTTACCGTATTGGATTTAGGTCTCTGTTAAAATTAATTATTACTTTGTGACGCTAGGTATGATAGACTAATTTCACAATAAGACTTGTGTGTTGACAACTGCAACCATCTTTTTACTTGCCCATTAAAGACATACGTCATATCGAAAAATGGATTAATATAAAATAGTTTATATTGCATTCTACATCTCTATGACCGATTGTGTAAACGTCATGCATGAGTATGTAACGCAAAATTCATAATAAGATTTCATGTTAAAAATAATACCCATGAAGCATAAAGTCATAATAAATTGTGGAAATAATTAATATAAAATTTAGATCTTGATGCATTAGATTTTTGACACCGCTTTTGGGCATTGTCCTTTGGACTTCGAAGCAAATATGCCATGTCAAACATTCAGCAAAGAACGCTGAACCAGTTTCGGTGAGTCTCAAATAATAACTACCGAAAGCTATTAAGTTACGAGCGGACGACGCGTCGGATTTGATTTACGGGCGTGCGTGGAATTTTTTTAATGTCCCAAAAGCTTTATGTCCTTGAAAGCCCGTGTTGTAATTTGTTTTGTGTTCGTTTAGAATACAATATGACATGAGTGCTTAGGTGGTTATTTTTTCTAAAATATACGCGATGTCTGTAAATCGTTTATTGTTTTTAAATTGATATAAAACGTGGACCATAAAGCAATGTGATGAATTATGTAGATTAAATGCGATATTAAATTTGTTTGTTAGATTATCTCGTCCTAATTCAGCCGAACATCATTTATTTATGCATATACGCCAGTAAGAACAGTAAAAGGGTGGAAGAAATACAACAAAAATTCCATACAATCATTGCATGATTTTTAAGAGACTATACTATTAGAATAGACAATTCTATTGTTCCCATACCCTTGTCAAAATGCCTGTTAGAAGTTTAGCGTTTGTATCCACACATCTCTTGGTAACAATATATGTAGATTTCTAATATTTCTTTGCCTTCTTCATATTTATTTTTTTCTATCTCTCATCATGTTACCTATCATGGCGTAACCCATGGTCCCATTTACTACATTTTGCTATTTAACGCTTGGAATAAGTTTATTTCATTGTCTTTTGTTGTTCTAACTTTTGGAATAAAAGCTCATATTTTTTTTTTTAATTTCACTTTTTTTTCTTATTTTTTGTTTGTTAGCTTGGCTAAGAAAATCTTCATGATTAAAAAAATATTTCTGAGTGGTTTGAAAACCAATGGATTTTTTCCAGTTGATGTCGATCGATTTTGAATTAAATTTTTTTATATTTAAAATTTAAAACATCTGAAGAACCTGAATTTTATGCACTGTAAATTAGAGTTACTTAATTTAAGATGCGTCGTTATATCTTGTCACAATCTATAAAAGGTAATGATTATCATCATCATCGTATAGTCTTATTAAATTCTCGTTCTGTTAAGACACGAAGACATTTTTTTATTATATTCAATAATATAATGAACGCCGAAAATACTCACGATCAAGAAGCAGAAGAAATCTTTATATTAATGAACTGCCTCAATAAAAATTAAATCCAAAGTTCGCAAAAGAGAGGGACGCTTCGGATCCCTTACTTTTGATTGATATCGCCTGATTAGTGAAGCTATTCAGTAGTTAACTAAATAAAATATTTATTAAAAATCGTAATCTTTTTTCTTTTTCGAAACTACATATATAAGATTCCTGCTTTCCAGAACGGAAAAAATGCATACAAATTAAAACTTTGTAATCGATTAAATTATTATTCTTAATTTTTAATTTCAATAAAGATTAAATCGATTAAATCATAAAAGTCCTTATAGGAATCAAATGTCAAACATCATTCGATCAATGAATAGTATAGAAGAATAAAGCCGAACACACACTGCGGCAAAACACCGTACACCTGTCTCATTGACATTATTCTTTAAAACCACCAATCAAATGGTATGGCGCTTGATCGTCGTATTTTGCTAACATCGACATTTTTCGTCGCGCGACATAACCACCTATCAAATATGCAAACGATATACCATCTAATTGGTGGTTTTGTCGCGACCGGCCTAATAGTATACTTATATTTTTTATATTTTTATTCCAGGAAAATGTTCTTCTCGTGTTTATTAAAAAGCTTAAGTTATTTCAATAAGCTTACATTTAATTTACCTAACACAAGGACCTGGAAATAGATAGAAGCGTGTCTTTCTCCTTTACGCAAAAACAAATACTTGTATTATCCTACTACTATTACTTGTATAATGCAGTCGAGTATTCATTGACAAGTCGTTGAAGAAACTGCTGTAAAGTAAGAGAGTTTTTATGATTTCTTTCTAAACGCTGCCCTTATTATAAGATCAAACTCTTGGGCGTTTTACAAACATAAATCGCACATAGACAAACATCTAGATCCGAAACAACTATTTGTAGATCGTACAAATATTTGTTCCGTTTGGGAATCGAACGCACGACCAGCGACACCTCAGCCAATGTCTTAGCCAATGCGCGAACCGATCATCAATGATTGTCCTGTATTTGTATTCAAGTTCGTTTATTTTAGAAATAAGTTTGTAACTTTGTGTTTAAATTTGGTAAAGTAGAAGTATCGTTTCGAAAGCCTTGATTTTCCAGTCTTTTGGGTTACATGATCCCAAATACATACATTTTCACATTATTTTCTAAATTTATATTTCACTAGTCCGTCAACCTCCTTTCGTCATATAAAGGATGAAAGCTATCATAGAAAAATTTTAGGAACGTTTAATTTTTTTAAACATTATCTATTTTGTACAAAAATAAAACATTGTTTTGTTGCTGGTGTAGAACAATTGTAGGTTATGATAACTGTATTGGAGTAATTGTAACTATTTGTCTGTCAGTCGGGAGGTCGAGAGCTCGATCTTGCTCACCTATGTACTTGTATAATTATAAACTATTATTGTTGTGGATGTTGTTTCTACATATAAGTTTTTGCCTAATTAATATTTATATTTCAAGTTAATACACCACATTCTATTCTTCAAATAATTAAAAGTAAACTATATATTTTAATTTACTTCATATACATATGTTGGTAATATTATATTATTTTTATACGTGTTTCTTTACGATGCTTTCCTCCGCCGCCGAGCACGTGGGAAAACATCCGTGGCTCAAACTCAGGCTCGGGTAAATATACTAAATAAAAGGCGTGCGCCTACCGCTTAACCACCAGGTTCTTACATTTCACATATCTTTTTTTTTATGTTAAAGTTGACATCGTGCACCTGGCGAAACATATTAACTTGCGAAACCTGGTCCGGTATTTAACTGCAGCTAAGAGTCGAATTAAGTGGCCACAACGGCACTTGATCCTATAATATTTTGAAACATTTTGGCCTATAATGCTTTCTAATAAGCCACGTTTTGACGCAAAGTATACGTATGTTAAAAAACATTGGACAGAAATCTGTTATATAATTGAAAAAATTAAGCCACTTCATTTACCTCATAAAACTTATTATGAGAACTCCATATGAAATAATTAACTGGCTATCCATTACTTAGTAGTTCATACAAAAACTACAATCTTCATTAGTAATACGTAATATCCTTATAGATTAGTAGACGTTGCCTGATGTTTTACTCGCATAAAAATGGCTATGAGGTTTTAATTTTTAAAAAAGGAACCAATCGATATAAAACACCGTCAATACATAATCAATTTACATGTCTACTTGACCCATCGATGGGCGGAGGCTATCGAGAGCAAGGGCCTCCCCCTTGCTCTCGATTGCTGCTTGGCGGTTATCTTGTATGTAACAAAGGCCTTTGATCGAATATGGCACAAAGCGCTTTTTTCCGAGATCACGTCTTACGGCTTACCTGGGAAATTATACGACTGGATGGCCAGCTTCCTTACAGATCTGAGCATTAAAGTCGTTATAGACGATGCGTGTTTCGACGCAAAGACTGTGAGCGCTTAGACATCAGCGCTCACAGTCTTTGCGTCGACAAGGCTGCGTGCTATCACCCACAATATTCGTTCTGTATATCAATGAATTTTTGCGCATTAGCAACATTCATTGTTTTGCAGATGACAGTACAGTAGTATCTTAATATTAGTATCTTATATACCAACTGGCCAAATAATCTCAGGACTGAATTGACGAGGTCCGGAACAAACTTGTATCTAATCGAAATTGCTTAGCAAAATCTCGGATTGACTCTGGACTCGAGGTCGGTTAAATTTAGTCCGATTTCACCCACAGAAGCCATAAGCTTGCGCGTTCACCGTTAAAAGGAAAACCCTTTTTCGTGTCTCCTCACCCTAAAAACACTAACCGAATTTGTCACAGCTTGGATCGGAATACTCGGCGTCGACATATCGAGTAACCAGTTCCGCGGTAACTTAGAAGATAAGGCCAAGTTGGCGTCAAAAACTTAGCGAGACTGTATTTCCAACCGACTCACCGCGTGCAGCTTTACAAAGCGCAAGTCCGGCCACATCTGGAATATTGTCATCATCTCAAGGATGGAGCACTCCTTTATCGCCTTCTTCCATTCGACCGCACCTAACGTCGAGCCACTCGAATCGTCAATTACTTAGGTCTTTCCGATCGGCTTGATTCCCTGGCTCCAAAGAGACGTTGTCACTTAGCATTCTCATACACCACAGCGAGTGTTTAAAGGAATTGTTCGCCATAATACCTGCTATTGAGTACATCGTACAACGCGACATACCACCAAGTACCATCGCTACCACCTTGATGGTTAGCACTCTACCACTGTGGGATTTCGCCCTCCTTTTTAGCAACGCACGACACCTTTGTGGACGTCAACTGTCGCCAGCGATATTCCTGGACCGATACGACTTAGAGACCTTCAAGAAAAGAGCCTATTCCTAGGTAGGAGAGCTGCCTTTAAGGTTAAAGGCAGCTCTCGTAATACCTCTGGAGTCGCCGGGAGTCCATGGGCGACGGTGATAACTTACCATCAGATGAGACGCTTGCTCATTTACCTCCCTATATAAAAAATCAAATCATGCCCTAATTTTTTTGGAAAAATATCCATATGCTTTGTAATAACGACTTTATGTCCTGCATATAAGACTAAATATGCAAAAAAAAATATTACTTTGACTTGTAAAAGTATGGCGGTTTTTATTTTTGACTAAAGCGTGAATGGAAATGGAACTCCATATCTTTTCCCGACGAAATTAGTCAAGCTGTTTTGGATATAAAATTCTCAAGCAGAAAGACGACAGATGAAAATAAAAAAAATAATTTCCGAATCTTTTCCTTTATACCATAGGTGCTATCTAAAGCAACACTACATAATGATTGCTCAAACAGTTATGACGTTAAAGTATAACAAATGGACAAGCATAAACTGATCATAGTTTTAATTAACTAAAAGTTATATTAATTGTAAATTAGCAATATAATATGATTTTACTTTTGTGACTATGACCGGCAAATTTCAGTTATTATTTTTTTTTAATTGAAAAATATAATCTGAATAATTAATTATGAAACAAGACCTTCGCCATCTCAATCAAAACCGTTCGCTTTACAACGTTCATGGTCACGGTTTCGATTTCTAGGATATTTAAAAACATAGTGGTGGTAGGTGGTAGAGCATAACATCCTTTCACAGCTTTTGCTGCACCTTTAAGGCCACGCTCGTCCGGGGAAGTACCACCG
>JAOCPS010707207.1:0-10554 GCA_025505425.1 Graphium colonna | reverse complement strand
TTGCCCGGCCGCCTCCCGGCTCCTGGGCTGCCCCCCCCCCCCCCCCCCCCCTCAATAGTTCAGACCGAGACATTGAGCCCCGCAAAGCCGCGATGAGCCCAATTATCCGCCGCGGGCCTGCGCCCCCCACCAGTCCGCCAGTCGTGTTCCGCTCGCTTCGCAGGCAGGACGTGTGTGCGCCGTGCTGTGCCGTGAGAGTGTCAAGTGCAGTGAAGCAGCGCCGCCGCGGCCCCGTGCCCCCTGCCCCGCGCCCCCAGGGGCCACTGACCGCCCATCATCTCGGTACGACGCCGCCGACCATCGCACCTCCCTCAACTCACACTCCGCACACAAAATTAGTTCAGGGCACGAGCACGGAGTCGCCGCTCGACCCCGCGAATGCCTCTGCCCCTTTCGAGCGTTTCCACCGTAAATGCGCGCGAGGTGCACCGGGTTCAGCCGCGACACCTCTCCAGGGCCGGATAACGGCCGATGCCGGTAGCACCTATCGTGGTTGCTAATTACAATTAATGACTTGCGCTTCCGACCTTGCCTTCGTGGATTTTACTCGTTTCGACACTACACATCCGATCCGGATGACATAAGTCAAACAACATGTCAAGTGTATCAACCGACTGTCAGACGGAGATCTTGCAAATATTAGCGGTGGATAGTCCACGTAGAATTAGCATTTTTAGTTACTCCCGTACTTGGCAAGTGTTGTTTGTTATAGAGACGCGTATTCCTGTGCTCTGATATCGGAAACAGATTGCGACACAAATAACTGGAAGCTTCTTTATTACGCTTTGACCCTAGTAAGAGCTTAAGAAAAAATAGTTGTTAGTATCTCTAAATGAATACATGCGCAGATTTGATTGTAGTTTATCCCATGGGTGTATTACGTTCATTGTTGTTGTTTGAAACAAACGCGAGAGTACTTGGCAACGGAGCCCGCGGGTCTCGGGCTGCTCACCGTGACGCCAAGCGCCTTTCGTTGGGCCTTGGCGCCTTCGCGGCCCCGCGCCTCGCGCTAACAACGTTACAGCGTCCGGTGTCACGCTCCAGTAATATCGAGGGACAAAGTGTAATAAGCATAATTCACATATGAAATTTCTACAATTCAACCTCACGTACCTATACTACGGATGCATGAACTATCTCAAATAACTTACTATGTAAAATAAAACAGATTCCGTTTATTTGTCATTTAATTCACGGCCACACTTGCTACTTAGTCAGTATTAAATATACCTATTTTACTCGTATATGACTTCATTTAAGCTTGTTGATTAAACGTGTTTTTATATTCTTTATTTTTGAGGGCTTTAAATCTACATAGATATGCCAACCCCATCGTACCTTTTACATAAAGACGCATGTAAAACACTTGATAATAGAAATGACATTTGTTTCCATTATCATCACTTTAACAGCGACGTCGTAGATAGTGAAGTTCTTAGAGTTGGGGTTCACAGCTTTTTATACGAGAAAGGAAGTATATTACGGTCGGAGAAATAAAATGAACAGTATTTTACAAGAATACACAGTAACAGTATATTATTTTATGTCGTTTTAAAAACATATTTTTGGAGCTCTTTGCACAATTTAACAATTTATTAAAAATATTTTTTTAACCATAAAAAATATTCATAAGCCTCTGCACAATCGTAGTCAACATTGAAATAAATAAAGAGCTGTTTTTTTATTAAATCAATAGAAGCTCACACTCGTATGTGTAAACAATTTTACAGATGTTATTAGTTTCTTGAGATTTTAAAAAAGCTTTTTCCAGTGGAATTCTCCAAATGACTATATTCATAGTAAGATAATGTTTGTTCTCAGATATTTTTTCATTCACTTCAAATTTTTTTAATATTGTCTTGTATTAATTCTGAATTTAAATTAACTAAATCAATTTTAAGTCTACTTTTATGACAAATGACTGATTAAAGAAAGCGAATTAGTTTGATTGAAATCTAACCATTTCTCCAGATACAAAGAAGATTTCTCCATAAACAGTGTGAACTTACTAACAGATCCATAAAGTCCGATTCGCTTTGGATACCAGCTCCCATAAAAACAGTATTTTCCATAGATGAGTGATACATAATACTGTTTAAAACAGCATAATACTGTTGAAACAGTATGGTTGGCAACCCTACTTAGAGTACACATACGAGTATGTAACCATTAACCGAGAACCAATAGAGCGCTAGTCATCGCGGTGAGTGAGGTATGAATAAAGTTCTTTGAGCGGACTTCTTGTTGAAAAAAGCAGATATTTTGAATATAATACAATTCAATAGTTAATAGAAGACCCACGCCGCATCACTTTTGTCGCGTGTTTACCTATAAAATTTTCAAGGAGATCCACAATGTTATTTTGCGCTTAAAGTAGTCACCGCTTGCTTTTGTCAGATGTTTTGTTTCGTCACAAGTAGAGAAACCGCATCCGTAGTCTTATTGTTTTTTAGATAGTTAACCATTTCCGATTAGAATCCCTACTTTTTTATAAACCACACGTTGGACTATCCAACACGCGCAGCTCATATTCGTGTATCGAGCAGGTAGGTGATATAACAGAACAATCCGATTACACAATTGTAGTCCTCAATAAAACATTTAATTAATTTACTGCCATATTACTGTTTAAGCTTTTTATAGTTATATTTTATAGGGAGTTCAAGATGGTTTGGTTTTATTTAACAACAAGAGAAACATTCACGCAACTGAGCAATTGAGCAATTTTTTTTAAATATTCCGATCAAAATCAATACTCTATTTTGGAGGAAAAAGAACGGCACTCTTCTATCTACAGGGATAAATAAAGCCACACGTTTTGTATGACTTCGTAGAGCGTATGCGGCGCAAATGTAGCAGACAAACAAATAAACTCCTGCCCCTTAAATAAATTACAACGCTTGCCTGTTTATAGTTTGAACATAAATATTTACCTAAATCCGTGGAAAAATCTTTACACGACAACAGTCACCCGTAACACCAGGGCAAGTGATTTATGTGATAAAAACTTCTAATAAACTAAACTTGTTCCATATTTTATTGTAATAATATCAATATTGTTTATAAATGTTATATGTTATTTATGATCATTGTACTAATTTATATTGAGCTAGCTTCTTCCTGCAGTTTCTCCGGTATACATTTCTCCATTTTGCAACATTGTTGTTGATGCTTCGCCCCACTGGTCATAGCGTAGTGCTACTCGTATATTACCTAAAACCTTCCTCAATCGATGATCTATTCAACATTAAAACAACTTTCCAACTCGGACCAGTAGTTCCTGAGATGAGCGCGTAATATGAGTATAGATTGTCTCATTAAAACTTCCTTTTTATTAAAATACATTTGGATTGCCATATTTAGAACATGAAAATTATTTATTTGAAAGTGACTAGTAGTAGCAGATGCTAAGCTATTAAAAATTCCAAACTCAGGTGCCGAGGTGTAAATCCACCGTGGGCGTGAGGTGGCGGCGTGGGAGGAAGCCAAGGCCTCTTGCGGCCTCGAGCCTCCTTAATTTGAGGCCTCTTGAGGACGTGGGCCTAAGTCGATATCCGCGGCCTTCGCCTTAATCTTGTTAGTAGGCCACTCGCCGCCGAAAGTTTTAACAACATATTCATTTCTTGTAGAGAATTTCTCAAAACAATCCCAATAAACAAGTTTTACCTCTAATGACGAATTTACCGTTGTTGATATCTTATTCACTAATACATAATCGTATGTCAGCTTATAGATTTGTATACACCACTGTATGTTTATAATATCGCCAGTCCACGCGTCGGTTCACTCTTCTTCGGCTTAGCCGTGTCGTAGTATACTCATTAATTTGAATGGTGGGTTTGTTTATAACGGATTTGGGTAAATTTTTAAAGTAATGGTGTCATACATTAGTATGAAGAGACCAGATTCCGTATCGTTAATACTATACGGGTACAATGAAAGTTTTTTCTGTCTCTGTTCTTAACTTGGCAATCAAGATGTCATAGTTAATTCTTAGATTGAAAGCTACACAATGAAATACTTATATAAAGTTAATTTTATTGTTAATTTCGCGACAAATACATCATCATGATTGTTTGAATTTTCATTCAAAATTTATCCGTATCCGTTATTTTAAAATAATCCGATATACCTATATCAATTTTTGTTACTCTTTAGCTAATTAAGTCGAAATTATCAACCATAATTTATAATTATCAACCATAATTTAATGTCTCAATGAACGACGCGCACCATGTTACGTATTTTTGCACGGCACACAAGAAAGAGTTACAGATTATACATTATGTTTGTAGGTTAATTATTGGTTACATAAAAAATTCTTATCACGTTATCCATAACAAAAGTGGACTGATTTTCGCTGACAAGATTAGGAAATCAGTGCCGTCAGTGATTGATGAGCGGTATACCAAAAGGGGGTCACCTTTTGGTAAAAAGTCGTCGTGTGTAAAAAGTTGTATGGAGCAAGGAAGAACAAACAACGACCTATATCGCGTATTGGAGGGAAATATGGCTCGGAGGCACAAACGCTCGTTCAGTCACAACAGCCGTTCGGATTTCGAGGAGCGGCGAGAGGTCGAGGGCCTCTCGGCGTTCGAATGACGCGATCTTACTGAGCTCCAACTTCGCCGCTGACCGCAATGTGTGCGACACCCCAAGGCAACAATCGGTTCGCTTTTAGCGGCTGCTCCCTGAACCCGGCAGATGCTGTCCTGAGGCAGGAGCCTCTCTGCATTGTAGCAGCTTGATTGCTTACAAGAAAAATTTTCTTATGATGAAACTGCCCAAAGTGCGCTTGTGCGTCGCGAAGTGAGCCGCGGCCGCGTGTGCTGCATAGCGCTTCTCTCTAATACTGGGTATAATAGTTTACGATAACCAGAGTAAATGCATGAGCTACGCTTGTCATTAAGCAGTCATATAACTAGCATTCACAATAATTTGAAGAATTTACGAGAGAAAAAAATTGAAATTTTTGGTTACAAACCGCGTAATCACATCATCACTAAATGAACAATATATCAGAATATAAGTGACATAACGTTTTCCATACAAATTAATTGATAATAAATAATAATGTATAATAGTTTGTAACCCGTTTTTAAAACCGTTTCTGTGGCGTGTTGTTTGACTTGTTATGTTTTTTTTAAATTGAGACATTTAGTTTTAAATATCTGTAATCGCAACGTTATAAGGAAACACGTGAATGGTTCAAATTGTTACATTTTCATGAGTCAGAGTTCAGCATTTATGTGAAACGGGCCTATAGTGGGAAATTGGTGATGACTATGCGCGAACGGCCCTGTAGACCTGGAGTGCTTCGGTCACTGGGCGAATGCGTTTCCGTTCTCGAAGCGCTTTTGCAATGCACGTTCACACATATCTCCGCAACTTGTACCAATATAAGCGCAGTTCTTCATACATTTAAAGTCGCATTTTGAATAGCTCGCGCACAATTCCCCGTCGATGTGGACCAAAACCGTTAGCGTCTGAAATCCGTTCAAAGATTTCTCATCAGATACGTATGACATAGTTCCCATACTTGAGAAAAATATATGACTAATCTATTTTGGAGTAATAAATTTCTTGTTCCTTTTTCTCAATAATTTGGTCCTCGATCTCAATTGCCATCTCTATTTGAATTAAAAAAAATACATTGCACTCAATGTTATTTTTGTAAAACTTTTAACAAGTAAAACCTTTAGTAAAACGCTAGTTGGTCCTCCGTAATTTTACTCACCTCCAAAGTGTCAAAGCGTGACGTTACATACAATCCCAAATAATTTATCGTCAGTACGTTTATAATGTATAGAAATAGTTAACCCAAGGATTACCTAACAACAAACAAAGAATTTCTCTTCAGTCTTCACGCTCATTCTCTTCACGGTTTTAAACTGCCTCAAACTTTGTTGTTATTTCTCTTTTGGCTCTCGATTCGTCCTTTTAATACTGGGTGTCCCATAAGTCCTTTGAACTAAAAAAATATATAAAAAAAATATGTACAATATGAATTTTTTATTTATTGTATTGAAATTTTTATTTTAATTAACATTAAAAGGGAATTATTTTTTAAAAATCACTTCATCTAAATATGCTCCATTTCTCTCTTGACACTCCTGTGAACGACGACTAAAATTTTCTATCACTGCACGGCAAGTACGCTCTGAAATGCTTGACATTTCTCGCCGAATATTTTCTTTTAGTACTGATGACCGCGGATTTGTTTCGAAGACTTTAGACTTAAGGTAACCCCATATTAAAAAGTCCATTGGGCTCAAATCCGGGCTACGTGGTGGCCAGAGAATGTCTCCTCTTCGAGATAGCACTTTTTTAGAGAAAAGTTGACGGACGACGGGCATAGCAGTGTTAGATGTATGGGTAGTTGCAGCATTTTGTTGAAACCAGGTCCGGGTATTGAAACTTGGAAAATTCTGTAACTCTGGTGAAAAAAAATCCTCAATCATTGCCAAATACCGCTCCGAAGTAACAGTAACACGACCATGTTCGTTTTCAAAAAAATATGGGCCTATGATGCCATGCACTGACACAGCCGCCCAAACTGTTACTTTATGGCTATGTAAGGGCCTTTGATGTTTGCGACGTGGGTTTACGCTACTCCAGTAGCGACTATTTTGCCTATTGACATGGCCGTTGATGTTAAAGTAAGCCTCATCAGAAAACAACACGTTGTTAAACGAAGTAAAGCGGTTCATCATTTCATTCACGAAATTAAGTCTATTGGTAGGATCAGTATCTTTTAATTCCTGTACTAACTGGATTTTTTTATGGATGAAATTTTTTATCATTCTTTAAAATGCGCTGTAACGTCGATATTTGATGCACTGGAACGCTTACGAATGTATTGAGTAGGATTTTCACAGACTGACACTACGTCGATGTTTTCTTCTGTCCGTGATGTTCTTGCTCGGCTCAATCTAGTCCCCTCGAACTTTTGGACCTAATTCTTAATCGTTTGAAGACTAGGACAGTCATTCAACGAGCGTAAATTTCTAAACTCTCTAAATTTACGATGCGCAATGGTGGCCGAATCATTGTTGCGATAAAACTCACGCACACAAAATGCACGGTCCACTCCGGTGAAACGCTAAATGGCGACTGAATTCCAAAAGACCGAAATTCCGAAATTTCAAAGGACTTATGGGACACCTTGTATAATAATTTCCAAACCTCTTGGAATTATAGAACGATTTAGTCACTTATGTTGAATTTGGTTCCATGTAACTGACGTTTACGAATTACCAAAAACAACTTGGTAAAAGTTATCGTGTGAAAGTGAAGACATATTTGACAAAGCCAACTTTTCGGGGTGTGAAAAAATTGCAATATTTGTAACTAAATGTTTTGTTTGCTATCATTAAGCGGTGCTATTTAATGTCTGTGTTATTTATTATAAATATCTAAATGATATGACGCATTGCTGTGTGCTCATGTGGCAAAGGAACGCGTAGGGACGTATTAATAACGCTTCATAGAGCAAACTGTCAGACGGCATAATTGAGAGATAAGGCGCGACTGGCTGGCGCCCGATTCAATATGTGATTATGAGGTTGGATATGAATAAATTGATAACAATCTAATGGACGGATGAAACTGAACGTAGGAAATCTTACGGCGAATCTTCATTAGTTAAAGTTCTTCTTAGTAATAGACAAGGCAATAGTAAGGACACACAAAATGCATTTAGAACCGTGGCTCTGCACTCTAGTATTAGCTGTAGTGCGCGAGGGGCGTTGCGTCGCGTGACGGCTGGAATTTATTAAATTGAAGTCCAGATAGATTCCAACGAGACAATTGGCTTGTGCAATACCAATTTTTCACAAGTTGTATGTGTATGCTAAGCATTATTGTTTTATACAGAACGAGATAGATTGTTGGCATTTTTAGAATAAAATCATAGTGCACCTGCGAATGGTCCTCTACTGAAGTGTTTCTGGTAAATTTGGTATTGCTTTAGTTGCTAGATGGTTATCAACAATAGTGTAAAAACATAGGGTAAAACCTTAAATTTTTAACTTCTTGTTGTCCAAGTTTAATATCACGTAAGCGTTGTAGGTAAAGGAATAACGTTGTTCGGAGCGGGAGGACGCCATCCGCGACCTGACGCAGCGTTCCGCGCTGCAGCCTCTTGCAGTTGCGACCATCGAATTGCCAGGAGCATTGCATCAAATTGGGCCAATGGAAGTCAGAAGCCAAAACGCACAAGCGAATGGGCATCGCCCGATTCCGCAATAATACTTTATTTTGGGGAAACGCTTTGACAGCCTCGCGAAGCGCGCCACCATACTTTCTAATTTATGGAAATTGTCGACTTCGTTCAACAAAACAACGTTCATTTAAAACCAGTCATATTCCTAAACACTTTTTAAATTGTTGATGACAACACAAAATCGGCAAGCGCAAACAAGACTCCGAGATTAATGTTAAAAACCAAAAACACACGGTTTAACAAAATTATAGGAAAAATATTATCGAACGTTTATTTTGGTATAGATAGAGAAATAATGTCATCGATCTCGGGCACATGACGCATTTCGTTTCGGATGACGCACAGGCTCGTCTTAAAGAGTCGCGGCAACGACCGCCGCGGCCTACGCGCCCTCCGCTCCTGGCTTCATTACGACCAAAACAGCTTCCAATAATCTCCCTACATTTAAGGTCGCATTTTGAATAGTTTGCGCACAATTCCCCGCTACTTCCTCTGTCCATATGGACTGGTCAATGGCCACTAAAAACGTTGCCTGCTATTTCGTCCACATGTCTATAAATTCAACGATAAAAGCTGTTTCTCTGGGAATGAACATGCGTTTCATCATCATTTATTTAATATGTACCCAGTAGTAAATTAAATTTTATCATTAATAATACTTTTATTCTTCATAGACGAGTATGATCCCCACATATAACGTCCTCGAATACCGGAAGTGGCTCACCAGGCACCCTGCATATGTACAGAGCAAGAATGGTTTAATTGCACCTGACACGCCGGTTTCCACGGGTTCACATTATGTTTAGATAATGATGTAATATTGAATCTACGTTATGAAGCATACATTTTATTTTTAGCACCGGTCGTCGCTGCCGGTCTCACCAACACGTCACATGGCGTTGAGTTATGCACGCGAGAATTAAAGTCTTAATATAGAGATGCGTAAAGGACGAAATGGTTCGAAACCACGTGTCATAGCCAAAGCGCGATGTCCCATTCTTTACACAGTATTTAATAAAAGATGGAACCCAAATGCCATGCGCACCATCAAGAGTCCATTATTTCGTTTTTACGCGAATTTGTATAAATTATCCGCTAAAGGGCAATGCCCATTTTATATGGCATACCGTACCAAGTTGAATCAAGTCCACATTTTTTTAGAGACTACACTTATTATATTCGCTCCTACAGAAGTTATTTTTCAGGGGAAAACCCGGGTTTTAAAGATTATATATTTCTTATTTTGTAGTTAAGTACTTGCTTAATTGTGATGCTCCAAAATTTAATAATAGTAAAATCATTTAATTTTTGTATTCAAGTATAAAATTGTATTTTTGTATTCAAGTTCATAGTCACGGTCAAAAGAATCGAATCACAGGATTTTTCACAATTTACTTGGAGATAGCTTCTAAACTGCCCAAGCATTACCTGAATATCAGTTTTCACACAGAGCGACCATCTGACCTCCACAATAAACTGAATTCAAGGGATGGATTAATTGTCAGCTTATCTGAAGGCTTATTACGACTGTCCGATGTCCCATCTAACGCATGGAAACTCTTACTTTTCAGGGCAATCGAGTGATCAGCCCGTATTGCCCTAACCCAACTAGGACACAAAGGTATTATATTCCAGCGGGTTTGAACCCATGACCTTTGGTTTGAATCCTGCGGTTTGAATCCACCTTCATGCACCTTCTACAAATTATTTAATTCTTTGATCTCGGCCCAATTGGTCCAGTATCCTCCTTTTAGAGCTGACAATTGCAAATTACCTTCAGTATCCAAATCTCTTGTTTGAATTTAATGCCTTCAAGAACAAAAAAAATTAAGTAGTTATAAGGTCTTAGGAGGCCAGAGTGCACTATAACATGCGCGCTCACTCCCACCAACAAGTGACCGATATGTCGTAACTTGTCACCATTTGCCAACCGATGTAAACTCTACCTTTCTCAACAAGTGCCAGCCTTAACCTGGAAGAGCATTCAAGAATTGACGTGGTTCCTCTTTATATCCTCTTTCTGAAAACATTGCTATCTTTTTAAGCCCTCCATGAACCACTCAGTTCCCTTCAGGGTCTGGTCATATAGCGATATAATAACTTCTGTGGTTTCGGCTCTCTATGGAGGTTCCTAAGAGCCATTTGCGGTTTCCTAGTTTTAGGCACCGCCACTTTTTTTAGCATGGGTGGGGTGGCGCACTAAATTAAGGATCAGTTGATAACGTGCGGCATTGTACGCGTTGCAGAGGAGCGGCGGCGCCATGGAGTGCGGCGTGGCGGCGGGCGGGCTGTGCGCGCGCGGCGCCCCCGCCCCCGCCCCCGCCCCCGCC
>JAOCPS010707096.1:0-10554 GCA_025505425.1 Graphium colonna | reverse complement strand
TATATTAAATATTGAAGGTATGTAGTTACGTGAAATCTGTATGTGACAAAATAATTAAAAATAAATAAAATCATAATATTCAATTAGTGGTCCACCTAAGTCTTAGAACCACCTCAGGGTGGGGATCCTGGATCCGCCGTTGACGGTATGTCATACAAAAAAGATCATTGTATTTTAAAATAAAAACGCAATTTATAGATGAGCGTTGTTGCTGAACACATATTAAAAGGCGCCTTATATAGAGAAATTTTATTATTATTATCAGAAAGTTAACGTTGATGCTTCAAATAAAATATAAACCAAAAAGATAGTAAAGTGAAATTTTTAAAATTAGAGTTTTTAAATTTACTGGTGTACAGTAGCGTATGTTCTTTTATAAATTACTCACATAACACCACACTTTTAAACTTTTAAACATTAAACCGTTTCATTTTTGTTAACTGCCGAAAGTTTATCACGGTCTCAAACTTTTTTATTTTTATCCACGGCAACACTAGATTAGTGTGCAAAGTTAATGTATTTTTTATGGTCGTAGGCATGCCATATTTGTTCCAAAATTACATTAACCAACTAAAAAGGTTAGATAACCGCAAAATAATAGGGTCATGGTCGCCATAAAAGTTATCTGGGATGTGAGGACGACGTAGATAAGTTGAGAGATTAACCTAACATCGTACCTTCATTAAAATCATATAAATCGTTATAAACGCAAGCATATGATATTCAGTTATATATACAGTTTTTTTAGAGTAAAATAATATTGTATTATTTAAGTTAACTCTAGAAACTGTATACACTTGAGGCTTAAGTCCAGGTAGCTTCACTTCTATTGCCGCGCTCGCCCAGAGAAATACTACCGCCATTTATAAAGTCTGCATAAAATAAAGAATGCATTTTTTTATGGAGAAGGAGGCAAACGAGCAGACGGCTCACCTGATATTAAGTGATCACCGTCGTCCATGGACTCCCGCAACATCAGAGGAGTTACAAGAGCGTTGCCGGCATTTTAGATACGAAAACGCTCGTTTCTTGAAGGTCCCTAACTCATATCGGTCCGGAAATACCGCTGGCCTGACTGAGAATTCATTCCACAAAGAAGTCGTGCGTGGCAGGTGGTGTCGGTGGTGTTCGATGGCTTGTCGCGTAGTACAATGAGTTAAATTAGTAGCATGTATTAATCCGAACAATTCCTCGGAACACCCCCTAACGGTAGATACGGTAAAGAATGCAAAGAGCATGTCTTTGCATTCTTTACCGTACGTTTCTTCGCAAAGCCAAGGTATCAAGCCGACCGGAAAGAGCTTGGTCGTCAACAATTCGAGAGGCTCGACTTTGGAGCTGGTATGTAGGTGCCGCAGCTCAGAGATGAGAGCAGTATTCCATTAGTAGGCGAACTTGCGCTTTATACAGTCTCATGAGGTGAAACGGTTTGAAATACTGCCTCGCTTTGCTGAGGACGCCAAGCTTTTCGAATCTAGCTTGGCTTTACCTTCCAAATGACCGCGGAATTGAACGTCACTCGATATGTCAGCGACAAGAATTCCGATGGATGCTGTGGCTACCAGGAACGAACCGAGGAGACACGACGAAGGATTTCTTTTTAGCGGTAAACGCGCAAACTTATGTCTTCTGTGGATTAAATTGGACTAAATTTAGTCGGCCCCAATCCCAGATTCAGACACAAGTTTGTTCCGTCAATCGTCGCATGATCCTGAAAAACATTTGCCCGGCTACACGGTATACAAGTTGTCAACAGTACTGTAATCTGCATAGCAATGAATGTTACTAATGTGAAATAAGTCATTAATATGTAGAAGAAACAATGTGGGAGATAGCACTGAGAACACATAGACTTGTGTGAATGCTGGTGTCACAGCCTTAGTATCAGAGCATGCTCCGTCTACAATGACCTTAATGCTCCGATCTGTGTGAAAGCTGGTTAACCATTCGCATAACTTCTCACGAAAGCCGTAGGATGATATCTTGGATATAAGCACTTTATGCCATACCTGATCGAAGGCTTTTTCTATGTCCAAACTAACTACCAGGGCCTCCCCCTTGCTCTCAATCATCGATTTTGCCCATCGATAGGTCGAGTACACAAGTAAATCATCAGCTGACCGACTTTTGCGAAATCCGTATTGTCGGTCACTGATCAGCTGGTGATCTTTAAGGTACTTGAGGAGTTGGGTGTTAATAATTGACTCCATAATTTTTGAGAACAAAGAGGTAATGGCGATTGGCCTGTTGTCCGACGGATCCGAGCGATTGCCTTTTTTGGGATTGGGTGCACTAAAGCAGTTTACCAAGATTATGGCACCACGCTGGAAGAGTAAGAAGTGCTCACTTTGGAGCGCACGTTCTCAGTACAATAGCAGGAATTCAATCGAGCCCACTCGATTTATGGATGTCTAGTGAAAAGAGTGCTTTCCGCACTGCACTTAAGTGGACGCAGATCTTCCGCATTAAATGCTCTCACCGCTGGATGGTCGGCGGCGTATTCCTCCCATCATCCAATGACGAGTTTGACGCAAAAAGAGTGCACAGAAGATCGGCTTTCTCTTTTGCGGTATGGACCAGCGAATCATTCCCGCTTTGCAAAGACGGTAACTATGGCATACAGAAATTTACCTGAAGAAAGGCGAATCAATCGCTTGCCGATGTGCTCCGACTTTGCTGCTGCAAGAACTCTTTTGAAGAATCTGGAGGCAGAATTAAACTTCTTTTTCAGAGCACTGGTGTTTACATCATGAGACGCTGCCGCCGTGGCGCAGGCTCGATAGCACTCTTGCTTTTGGCGAGCAACTATCTGGCAGGAGCGACTGAACTAGGGTTTTAATTTACCGCCAAAACCGACAGAGTGCCATACACGGCGCTGGCCTGCATACAGCAATGGGAACGTGGTAGGCACCTCACACCGGATTAAACAATGGCCGGAGGTTCTTAGTGGAGCGTCGACGGAAATCTTATAACTATCCGGTGAATGGTCAGCAGAAGGTCCAACAGTGAAGCTGTATAATCCAACACATCTGGTATCCGCGTAGGCGAAGTAACCATTTGAGTCAGATCATATGCTTACAGCGAATTCGTGAACAGATCTCCCCGCATGATCGGTGGAACGTGAACCAAGCCATTCGGCATGTTGGGCGTTGAAATCACATGTATGTGTTCATGAGTTGCGGAGTTATGTGTAAACATTCCTAAATTTTATTATTTCATTTTAAAAACAAACTAATTAACCAATTTTTTCGTGACTTTATCTACAAAGAATGCTATATAATAAAAATCAAAAAAATTCTAAATTGGTTCATAAATGACGGAGATACGCCCAAATATATTTAAAATCAATTTAGTTATTTTGATTGACAAGAAAAACTACTGAACCGATTTTCTTAAAACTTTTATGGGACCATTCCGGAAAAATAAACTTTAACATAAAAAAAGATTTTTAAAATCGGTTTATAAATGGCGGAGATGTACGCGAACGTTCATAAAAGAACAATATAAACATATTAATTGAGAATCTTCTTTCTTTTTTTAAGTCGGTTAAAAACTTTCATAGAAATGAAAGTGTACTAAAGAATAATATTACAGTTAAAATAAAAATAATTAAAAAGTTAATCTATCTACTATTTATAGTTGCCAACAAACTTGCTCGGTTTATAATCTTGCAAAAAGAGTTTTAATGTTTTGATATGCTCAATAATATATCTATGAAATGAGAAAAACTTTCTCATAATCACAACAAAGATATCTGACATAGTAATTCCTTCTAATATAAGTGTTTGTCCATGTGTAATATATATTTGTACATTGCTCTTGTAACAAAAGATGTAGATCTTATCATAAGGGTACCGTTTTTAAGAAAAAATATATTTTTTTTAAATTTTTGTTGTCTAGTTCACTTTGACATTTTCGATGAAATATGGTATCATCTTTAAAAAAGAATAGCTTTGTAATTATATTCACAAACAGTTCTAAGATATAATCTTACATAAGTTCAAAAATACGAGTTGACCTGTGCTGCTCTGCACTAATCTTTTTATTATTATATTAACAACTAGCCCCTTACTTCCCTCCTACAGAACCAATTTAAGTGGCTAAAATTTTAAATAATTAAACTGCTTAGTTGTTCGTAGACTAAAGTTAATCGCATGTATCATTTAAAACCGTAGATATAGAGAAACAAAGTTATTTTTTAAACGCTGCTCTTGTCTGTCAGATCTATGTCTTGGGTTACAAGGGCGTTTTACAAACATAAATCGCACAAAGACAAACATTTATAACCGGAATAAATATTTATAGGTTGTAAAAATTTGCTCCCGGAATGGAACCCACAACCTGCGACCGCTGCCAACATCTTAACAACTGCTCAAACTGGTCATCATATGCCGTGAAAAAATAAGATATTTGCGTGGGAAATTCGCATTTGCGATTATATTAAGAAGGGTACATTTTAAACGATGATTGATAACAATTTCAAACATCAACAACTTTATAAAATACAATAAAAAAGACGCAAATGCATTGGATAGAACAGCTAGATCATCTTGTAATAATCCTCATAATTTAAAAAAAAATAGACCACAATAATATAAATAAATATGATCAGATAATAATAATAATAAAACTAATAAAAATAAACATTGACAGATATGTATCCGTGCCCCTACAAATCATTTCTGTACCACCTTGAGGTAGAATGGTAGAAAATGCCATTACAAATTGTAAAATTATGAATTGTCTACTTGCTCCCTAATGTTTCAAGCGAAGCTTACTCTTTCGACGGTTTTATGATGCAGTATTTTCTTTGCTAATTGAACACGAATAGACGGAGCATTTCAAAGCAATCTAAAGTCTAATGCATTCTAAAGCAGCGCGATTTTTTAGAAATAATGCCGGAAGACAGTCGAGTCACAGGCGATTCATTTCTATTCTTCAGTGGATATGAGCGCAGTCGGCGGGTTGGAAATCGTACTGAAATGAAGTAGGTTAGTTCAATATAGAACACGTGAACGCTTCGACGCCGATGGCTTTGCGATTAAATAGGTCGTTTGCTCACTCGATCTATGAATTTTCCATCTATCTATCGTCGGATCATTTTGAATTATATTCGATTATATAATTATAGCATATAAACGTATGCTGCTGTCGCGGCTTTACTTAAAGACTTAAATTGACGAGTTAAAATGATGACTGATGTAAGGCATAGATTCTAAATTAGACTCTGATTATCTTTATTTTTATAATACTGTGATTTTTCAGGTGGTAGAACATAACATCTTTTCACAGCTTTTGCTGCACTTATACGGCTGAGCTCGCCTGGGGATGGGGAGTGCATCGAGTTAAAATGATGACTGATGTGAGGCATAGATTCTAAATTAGACTCTGATTATCTTTATTTTTATAATATTGTGATTTTTCAGGTGGTAGAACATAACATCTTTTCACAGCTTTTGCTGCACTTATACGGCTGCGCTCGCCTGGGGATGCACTCCCCCCCTTTGTAAAGTCGCCATGATTTTGGGGATACCAGATGGCCATGTCTTTTCTTTTTCCCACTCCCCTGTCCTCCAAGTCCTTAATGTCGACTCCATCCAATCCAATTTCTTAGGCAAACAACGCACTCGCAAGTCTCGGGAATTTGCGTGTGTCTATAGGCGACGGGATCAGTTACCATCAGGTGAACCGTTTTGCTCGTTTCCCTTACTTTTCACTAAAAAAAAACTTAGTTACATATTTTTTATAACGACTTTTGACCAATAACGTTCATATTCTAGGACACAATACAAACGGACATCATTCCTACTATTAAAATTAATGTGAAAGTGAGTTTATTGATGAACCGACGCGACGGAATATTAAATGCATATTCTTAAGAATACAGGAATGTATTTTAACATTAAATAAAATACACTGTACCCAGGAGATGAAACTTCTGCTAGACGAACGTCTCGCCTAACGCTGAATTCTAGAAATATAAATTAACTGGAACATCATGCCCGGAATAAAAAAAAACAAAGAAACCAGGGACCCAAGTGAAGAATCCTAAAATCTACATCAACCTGAGCAATACTGTGTTACTTGTGTTACTTGTAAACTTAAGGAAATAATAAGTGGGAAAAACAATTTATCCCACTCAGTATTTTCTTAAAATCACAATTAACTTTTCTAACGATTAACGCCACCACTGCGAATGATTACGAGTATGTTGCGGTGTAGGTATTCTTGACAATGTAGGCTACCAATATATGACAAACGGGAATTGTGTTCGGTTTAATTTTTATTTTTTTTTTTGTAATTGTGTTTTAAGTTACGTTTTATTTTTGTGTATTTTTCTTTTTTTTAATATACACTACTTATATTTCATTTTCGTTTATAAGTGTGTACATATTTTTTAAAATTTTCCTGTTATTGTTTAAATACATACAATCATTGTAAAATAAAAAACATCGATGAGTATTGTCAACAACCACGACTACGTTTTATTTTCCTTTAATATCAAGTTACAAAATGTTATGTTTTTATTGAAAAAGGAAGACAAAGGAGCAGACGGTTCATCTGATGGTAAGTGATCCCGTCGCCCATGGACACACGCAACATCCAGAGAGTTGTGAGTGCGTTGTCTCAACTTGCGAAATTGGATACAATAGGTTTATTGGATAGCATGGGTCGGGATTAAGGATTTGGAGGGGATAGGAGTGGGAAAAGAAAAGGGTAGACATGGCCTTCCGGCATCCTCAAAAGTAATGCATACTTTATTTTGCGCCGACTTTATAAAGGGCGGTGGTACTTCCCCGGACGAGTGTGGCCGCAAAAGTGTAGCAAAAGCTGTGAAAGGATGTTATGCTCTACCACCCGAAACCTGTTAGGGATAAGCTGAAAATTGGCATTGAGAGCTTTTATTAAGAAAAGAGCTTATTACCTTTTTGCCTGTATTTCAGTGTTGCACATTTTGTTTTTTCTGTTATAATTTTTAAAATATTTTTGTTTCATAATTCAAGTACTGTTCAAAATGTTTTTTTGTTTCGTTTATTTTATTTAGGGCAAATAAAGATGTTTCTTTTTATTATTATTATTTTATAAATGTTATGAGAGTGTTTTAGAATAGTGAGAATTAACATGTTTAAAGTATAAACTAAGTAAATTAAATGACTTACTACCCTATTTAACAGAAAGGGAAATTAACATTATAATAGTATGTAAAATGTTATTGCCCCTGGGCCGAAATCTGAGGCCGCATTTAGCTTTGAATTACCAAGAACTTCGTGTACAAGTAAAACTTTTTGACAAGGCTGTGTGGTAAACGAGTACGACGCTAATTAAACATTAATGGACGTTTCTGAGTGCAGATGTGTTTTCCAAAGTCATTTTAAATTTAGAGATTTTGCCTTCCAATAGGCATCTACGTGACTTTTAGGTCTAAATTGTAACAAAGTAATTTTAATTTATTTGCGAGGTTAAGTAGTTTATTAAGTCTGTATAAAATAAAGTATGCATGACTTTTGGGAATGCCGGATGGCGATGTCTACCCTTGTGTTATCCCATTCCCATTTGCTCCAAATTCTTAATCCCGACCCCATTTTATACTATTTCCAAGGTTGACAACGCACATGCGACTCTCCAGACGTTGTGTGTGTCTTCGGGCAACGGGATCGTTTAACATCAGATGAACCATCTGCTCGTTTGTCCTCCTATCCATAAAAAAAACTAAACATTTATTATGTTTTTGCACGTTCATAACTTATTAATGTCTAGCCGTTTGAGAGTACTAATAGGACGTGAAAAGATAATATCTAACCAACACAAGCTTTAAGGGTAAACTACCAGCCTCATTTTCGAAACTGGGTTATTTTACATTTGCGAACTATTGGTAGCGACGTTGAAAGCTTGCGCAGATTTTAATGTTTATGAGGAGATATGCCAAAGATAATCAAATCTACACCTAATTTTAAATGAGCGACTTGTAAACCAAGTAAAATTAATTTAAAATAAAATAATTTCAAATGTAATACAACATTGTGTTTGCATTGCATTTTTGAATAATTGTTAATTTATAAATTTGAGGGTATGTTGTAAAGTAAAATGGTAAATTTAAATGAGGTAGTTGTGAACCAAGTGAAATTAATTCTAAAATAAAATATTTTCCAATCAAGTTTATAAATTAACAATTAAAAAAAAAATGTTAATTTATAAACTTGAGCGTATGTTGTAAAGTACTGTTACAATATTTACTTAATTGGTATTAAATATAGGTCATGGAAGTTTCATCGTGATGCTAATAAAAGCTTACATACTGCGCTTGCTGCTGATGTAAAGTAAACATATTTATAATGTTATAATAATTTCATGTATTAATTGAGAGACAAAACAGTTTTTTGTAATTGCGGTTTTATAAAAAAACATATCTTTATACAATAATTTTATATTTATATATATACGTTTTAAAAACTCAAAAAGCTTTGCCTCAATTTAGTTCAGATAACAATGCCCAAAAGTGGTACCAAAAAGTCTCATGCATCAATTTAGAAAGTATATAGTAAATTTTTCCATAATTTCTTACGACATTACGCTGCATGGATTTGATTTTCAAATAGGAAATTTAATTTCAAGTATAAAAGTATGAATTTTGCTTTACCTACATGACGTTTACACACAATTTTTGATGAATCGGTTTTTCCATTTTATGAAATATCTCTACACCTCGGGTTTTGTTTACACAAAGAACTTCTGCAGGAGACAATATAATAAGTCTAGTCTTCAAAAAACCAATATAAAATGCTTTAAAGATGTTTTTCACTATACCTTGCATCAGTAAAATATCAACGACCGCAAGTAAACGGATTTTTTAAAGACATATAGCGATATTTGCTAATAAATAAACATGGAGCTGTTAAATATACTACAGCGAAGTGTGGCAAGGTACAACCAGTTTCTAACAAATCCCTTGAGATAAAACAAAATTAGAAGACGCAACCTAAATAAAATATTTTAATATTTGCAAAAGTACATTCAAATGCACATAAAGTTGAGGTAAATCAATTATATTAAAGTGTCGTCGAGCTTAGAATGGCGGAATAATAAATTCTCTTTGCAAATATTAATTAAACGAATGGCGCAGCACTGTCGGGTTGCATGTTCAAATGCGGAAAGGAATCGAGAGCAGTGACACTAACGAGGGCTCAACTATATTTCAATATTTTACGCTTCAGTAGAGTTGATGCGCTTAATGTAATTTTTTACTCCAATGGATACTGCCCCAGCTATGACAGATACAGGCTGTGCTTATTCGTCACGCGTCGCGCAGAATGCATTGTGTTCCCCTTTCTCGACTTGTCAAACCATTATATTATTTCGAGTCTCGTTTATACGTCAGAGGCGATGTCACGGCGTTTGACGCGTGTTTAGCATCCGATTTAAACTGCCATTGTGCCGAATCGATTAGGGGAAACTATTGAATTCGGGTCAAATGGAAATTCGTTGTGATTGCGGGAACAGTGCTTCGGAGACGCCATTTTTGTGATTTATATATTGGGAGTACAAAAGGAAAACTGGTGCATCGGCGTGTTTACAATACAAGAGTTATTTTGATTTCGTTGTGAGAAAATAAGAGCACCGTGATAGATTAGTGACGGTGTCATTTTGTTCTCTGCTTGTATCCTGAAAGTGTTGTATACTAAATTATAAAATTATTATTACGCATTATGCATTACTCTGTTACCTCTAAATCTTTTGAATACAGAAGCTTGTAATTTAACTAAACGAATGTTATGTATTATACATTGCCCCCTCCGTAGCCTAGTGGTATGGGTTCTTGCTTTATAAACTGGTTCGAATCCCGCGGAGGAACAATAACATTGTGTTGTTGTTTCTTAGTAAGATTAGAGCAATGCGGGCTGATCACACGATTGCCTGAGAAGAAAGATGATCCATGCGTCGGATGGGCATGTAAAAAATGGTCCACGATCCTGAGCCTGATCTCTTTCTGGTTGTGTCGGATATCCATCCCTTCGGCCTATAAGAGTAAAGAAACAGAGAGTGCACCTGTGTTTGCACGTAGTGTGCATTAAAGCATCTCCTGCGTCGCAGGCTGATCTCGGAGTAGATTAGCCGCAGTGGTCGCAATTCTGTCGGGAGGACTTTATATTTTAATATGTGACAAAAACATGATGAAAATACTTACTCAATAACAACAATGATTAATTGTAACGTTTTTTAGGGAATTAACAAATAAAAGTAACCTGATATTTACAGTTACATAAAGCGACTGTCATTTGTCCCCTTTTTAATGCCGTAGGAAAAATAGCAGATGCATACGTATAAGCTGCGTCATTGACTTTAGAGATTAGATATCGACTTTTTTCAATGCGAACTTGTCATGTCGCCACGCCACGTGCTCGCCGTCGTCGCCTGTCATCCCATTTGACAAGTGAATGACAACACAAGTCCCGTTGACAGCAGGAGATCAGAATTTGTGATGAGAAAAAGTGCTAGTTGTAGATACATAATAATAAAAAAGCAACCTGTTGAGGATTAAGTGCACTATTGACTTCT
>JAOCPS010706985.1:0-10555 GCA_025505425.1 Graphium colonna | reverse complement strand
AAGGAAAGTCAACATCCGACGCGGGTATCGCACTTCTCAAACATATATATAACGCATGGGAGAAATCGCAAAATGCTTTTGGGGTTTTCTGTGATTTGTCAAAAGCATTTGACCGTGTAGAACATAATACCCTTCTTCTCAAGCTCCATCATTATGGAATTCTTGGAATAGCTCTTGTCCTTATCGCCTCTTACCTCAGTGGAAGGATTCAGAAAGTACTTATAAATAATGTAAGTTCTTCTGGATCTCCCTTAAAAATGAGTATTCAACAAGGTTCTATTCTGGGTCCATTCCTATTTGTAGTTTATATTAATGATCTCCCTTTTTACGCCAAACAGTTGTGTGATGTTGTACTATTTGTTGATAATAATTCCCTGATTTTTAAAGTTGACAGAAACGCGACAATTCATGACGAAGTGAATCTCGTGTTAAATGAAAGTAAAACTAAATATCTTCAATTCACTCTACCAAATGTTTAAAAAAATTACTTAACTCTCACGTTAAAAAATGAACCCCTTAATATTCCAGATTCCACGGTGTTTTTAGGAATTACACTAGGTTCTGATCTTCAATGGAACCCCCACATTTCATCTCTCGCCAGTAGACTAAGCTCCGCTGTCTTTGCATTTCGAAAAATAATGCAACTGAGAGACGTCGGTACTGCTAGACTTGTTCATTTTAGTTATTACCATAGCATCTTATCTTATGGTATTTTGCTGTGAGGTAGCGCAGGTGAGATAAACACGGCATTTATTACTCAAAAAAGAGCTATTAGGGCGATATACAATATTGGAGACCGAAATACCCATCGAGATCTTTTTAAAGAAATAAATATATTTAGAATGGCTTCGCAATACACCTTTTATAATGTCATATTTATCCGTCGAAATATTCATTTATATTTAAAAAATATTGATAGACATAAATTTAACACAAGAAATAAGGACAACCTTTCTATCCCAAGTTTTCGTTTAACAAAGACGAATAAATCATTTATGGGTCAAGGTATACGCATGTATAATAAAATCCCGCCATCTGTACTAAGCTTACCATTGGAACAGTTTAATGCAAAATTTAAAAAAACATTTCTGCGTAGAGCTTATTATACCATCGCAGAATACTTTGCCGAACAAACGCGTGGGATTAATGCTGTTGATACTTACGTAGGTCATACGAAATAATTGAAATACAGATAATTGTAAACTTACATTATTTTAAAAGAGTTTCTTTAAAAACATTATTTTAAAAGAGTTTTTGTAACTGCTGAGTTTCTCCTCCGCTCTTCTCAGCAGAATCTGCCTTCCGAGCTGGCGTTAGCTTCATCACGAAGATTTATATCATGCTAATGTAAAATTTTGACGTTTCATAAGAACGCGTAAGCGTCTATGTGAATAATGATATTTTGAATTTGAATTAATTTGAATTTTAAATCAAAATAACCAAAATAGGGTAGAGACGATAAAAAACGGAAATACGCGCAAAAGTATAAAATTTTGTTTTGTGTTTTTGCGCGTTTCTAAAAAAACAATTTTATTTATAATTAAAAACTTCTTTTTTATATGATAAAATATTCTTCGTAAACAGTCATAATTTAAAAAAAACGTTTGTTAGTTTGTTGTTTTTTTTTAATAAATTAATAAAAATAACATTTTTTTTTGGTAGCTTCTGATGTTAAATAAAATAACTAATTTGGCAACTAATTTAGTATTAACCACCATACTTTTAAAAGAGCAACTGCTGAGTTTCTCGCCACCTCTTCTCTTCGTCTGCTTTCCGAGCTGGTGGTAGCTTATAATGAACGAATCTTTATTGTATAACTTGACCTTGTATAAGAGCGCGCAAGCGCCTTAGTGAATAAACGTATTTTAAATTTGAATTAATTAGGTTATCACAAAATACATGTGTGTGGCTGTAGCCAAAGTCTATTACCTTATTTTTGTATACTTTGTTGGGGAGCGAAAAAACTCCTTCAGGACACTCTTGATACCAGCCATTAAACTATTTTATTATATTTTAGTCTATTCTATTTTAGTCATAATCTTTTTTTATGGAAAGAAAGACAAACCTGCAGACGGTTCACCTGTAAATGAACCCGTCGCTCATAGACACCCACATTATTCGGAGAATTGCGAGTGCATTGTCAACCTAGAAAATTGGATACAATAAACTTATTATTGGATAGGATGAGGTCGGGGTAATGGATTTAAAGGGAAAAGGAGCGGGAAAGGAGAAGGGTCGACACGGCCATCCGGCATCCCCAAATGTCATGCATGCTTTGTTTTATGCCGACTTTATTAAGGGCGGTGTTACTTCCCCGGACGAGCGCGGCCGTAGAATTGAAGCAAAAACTGTAACAAGATGTTATACTCTACCACCTGCATCTTGCAACTACTTATCTCAATTGTAAGTTATTAAATATTCGAATCGACGATGATCCAGATTATCCGATCGGCTCGATTCCTTGGTCCTGTGAAGAGATGCTGCATATTTAATCAAACTATACCGCATTTACCACGGGGAGGTTTCAGAGAAATTGTTTGGATTGATACCTGCTGCACACTGTGTTCATCGTACGACGCGACAATCCACCAAATACCATCGATCCACCTCGATAGTATTACCATTTTCTGCCACGCACGACAAATAACTTTGATAGAACTTGAAGCTATAATTATAACTGATGACCATCGTATGAAACCCCCGGTTTTTTTTAAAGATATTTTGGCGGAAAATCCAAATGTTATAAACAGATCTCTTTTAATTTTTTTTTACTTTAAGAACCCACGTGTGAAATAAATTCATTCGTTAATTATTTTTATGATTAAAAATTAATTGAATTCGGTATGCTTAAATATTTGCATAAACAAAAAAAACACATGTGAACATGTTCTTAAACTTTGAACGTCAAAGAACGTTTATATTTCTTTGCGATGATATTGCCATTCTAGATTTAATTATTCATCATACCGTTGCTTAAGGAGTTTTTGATTTTCAACACTCGCAAAAAAAATTATAGTGTCCTCAAAAAGCTCGGATTATTTAACCATAAATAAAGTCCTTCTGACCGAATTACGGCCACGGCCACAATCTACTGTGAGATTAGCCTACCGCGCAGGAGATATTATAGTGCACAAGTATACGCGCACAGGCACACACATAGCCCGATGGGACGGATATCCGACACGACCGGAGAGAGGTCAGGCGCAGAACCGACTTTCACATGCCCATCCGACGCATGGATCATCTTTCTTTTCAGGCAATCAGGTGATCAGCCTGCATTGCTATGATGCAACCAAGAAACAACAAGACAAAGTCATTGTTCCCCCGCGGGATTCGAACCCACGAATTCTGGTTTATAAAGGAAGGGAATATAAGGCCACTAGGCTACGGTGGCGGTATTTAACCATGTTTACCGTATGAAGGTTATATTGTTCGATGTATCAGAAGGTACGGTAATATAAGAGTCGTGCTGTTGTTAAGGTGTTTACTTTGTGAATCTCTCTGAACGAATACCCTGATTCGAGGTTAGTTGGCGAGTTGGTGTACCAACCTTGTCTTAATGCCTACTTGCGTTGAAATAAAATTTTACGATGAAAGTATGATGTGGACATGTCTATACAATATACAAAGTTAGTACAATATAATAAATAAAAAGAAACACAGCAGCCTGTTTTTAAATTGTCTCACTGTTGGGCAATGACCTCCTCTTCAGAAGGTGCCTATGCTCTATCCACTTCCACGAGACAACTGTACGGTTTGGCAGATTTGACATATTTCAGAAATATAATTTTTTATATGTGCAGGTTTCCTCGCGATGTTATCCTTCACCGCAGAGCACTTGGTAAATCAGCACATATAATTGCAGTTAGAATATTAACAAGCACCGGGGATCGAACTCAGGTTCGCCCTGAGTGAAGACGAGTGCCCGGACACTGAGCTACCATGCTTAGTGTCCGGGCATATCTCTTAACGATGCCGGGGCCCCAAGGCAAAACGATTCTCGGGGTCTATATGATAGGCCGGGAGATATTTGAAAATCACTTTCTTCCTTTAGGCCCTCAAAATGTGCACATTGTTGTCATTCACTCAATAGGTAACCTATTTCTCAAACTGTTTCAATTAGTTTTTAACCGACTTCTAAAAAGGAGGAAGGTTCTTAATTCAAATTATGTTTTTATGCACATTCGCGCATATCTCCATTTATGAACCGATTTTGAATTTTTTTTTTGACTTATAGGATATTCTTCCAAAATGTTCTTATAAAATTTTCCGGAAAATCGGTTTAGTAGTTTTTATTTTAAATCTAAATAACATTTTTATGTATTTTTGCGCATATATCCGTCATTTATGAACCAATTGTAAAAATTCTTTTTTGTATTATATAGCATTCTTCGTAGATACTTTTATAAAATTTTCAAAAAAAATTGGTTTATTAGTTTTTATTTAAAAGATATTTTAAATAAAAATAACAAAATAATGAATGTTCTCACAAATCTCCGCAACTTATGAACGGATTTGAAAATAATATTTGTTTATCCGATAGGGTGGTACACTTTCACAATAATCCTACAAAATCCTTATAAAATCGTATTAGTGGTTTGTTTTTAAAATCAATAACGGAAAAGACGTGTTTCGAAAGTACATTTTTAAGGCATTTGAAGTCGGTTTTTGTGATTTTATGTGAAAATAAATTTCTACTTACTCTGAACCTACCACTAACTATGACGTAGATTACTGATTAATCCACTTCCACGATCTCCTTTAATTCTTCATTATCAACTTGAGTCTCTGGCCATCCACGAGGGTTTTGGTGGACAAAATCTTCAGAAGTAAAATTTTGGAATAAAAAAGTTACCGTTTTTCAATCTGTTCCTGCAGAATTGGTTCCCCGGTGGAATTCGTATTCGTGCAAAAACACGACATTTAAAGTTTTCTATTTGTGAATGTCAAAGAAAAAACAAATGGCGCGAAAACAAATTAATCATAAAAATCGAAACACAATACACAAGCCTATATTTGTAACATTTAATAAATTTGGAATACTTATTTTTGTCAGATTGTTTGACAATAGAGTGGCCAGTTCGACTAAACGCCATTACATATGTCATATGCCTACATAATAGGTCCTAACCTATTCTATAAATATTAAAAAAAAATGCTTGCTGATGTACGTACATAGAATATATAAAACAAAAAATAATATTAGCCGTCTTTATAACATCAATAGAAACAAAAACAATTTTTTGTCTTTGTCTGATTATTTAACATTATCCATTTCGATAAATTGATTAAGTAAACAATATTTCATTGTACAATTTTTTAATGCTTCGAATTTTTTAACGTAGTTTTTTTTATATGAATATTCTAAACATTTTATTGACATAGAGGCGACAAAACGGTTATTTCACATTTGATACAGTTGTCTATCTTTAATGAAGTATGTATATTATGTAAATTTGATTGGTCTTCGTAAATTACGCGTGCGAAGATAAGTATGATATCTACTTCATTTAGTTTTTCAATTGTTTATTTCTATACAAAGGCAATAATATAAACTTCTTTTTCTTTTGAGTGCCAAATAATTTTTCATTTTTTATTGACGTTATTTTTTATGGAAAAAAATCTAGATGTTTTACCAAAACATCTAGTAACCTATCACACCAGAAAAACTTTACATTCGTTTTGAGAATATTGTTTCATTGTGCAGCGAGAGCAGAATGTAAATTATTGTGTATTGATTGATGCATTAAATTAATTGGTACAATATTATTAATAGTTCTTTATTTACACTTAGAAAAATTGCTTTTCTATTTAAAAAGAAAAATGTATGCCAAAAATCCCTTTACATAGAGAAGAGGACTTTGCTATATTTCATTTTAGTGAACGTTTTTAATTTTGCTGACGAGAAGAGTCAAATCAGCAGTCCTGTAATTTCATCTTCATTTAAATTTTAAATTGTATGGTAAAGTTACACATTTACGAGTATCTGTTATACTTAACATGTTTATTCCAAACCGATAGCATGTACAACGTCCTTTTTCTTTATCGATTTAAGTCCTTGAACCCTTGTTTGCTTCCAGGTAACCCTGGTGATCCCTCGGGTTTAATATTCCCCATACCTATTCATTTTAACAGCAATATGTATTTGAGAAAAAATTCTACACCTGTAAAACTGCGGAAAATTCAAATAGCGTTTCAAAGCGATCAAAGGAAAATAAGTTAAGTCAATATTGTATATTATCTCTTATTACTTTATTGTACAATTCAATTTTGCTTGATCGTAGGTGTAGGGCGGGGATATATTGGCAAGATGAGACGACTAGTACCAGTCCGTCAGTCAGTCACGCTCAATGACTCAGTTCACAAACAGCCGTCGAAAGTTAAGCAAGTGTTTTCGAACGAAACTGTAGCGATTACCAGTTATTGAACGTTGTAGAAGTGTCACTTTAATCAGTACAGACTATTGTTTTTGAATATTTTATTCGGTCTACGAGTTATGTTGCCTCGTATCTACTTGAAATTAATACAATAATGTATTAACACAATATGACTTTTTTCCAAGTTCTTAGTGTTCTTCATTTTTAAGTTTTACACATACATACCCGTGAAGTGGTAAATTTACCTATGACATAGTTTCGGCTGTGATGAATTTTGCAATATGAAAATTTATTTTTTTTAAATTCTTGTTTTCAACAAAATTCTTAAAGTTAACCGAGTTTGTGTACTTCGTTGTAAATAATTCAAGTAGTAAGCATGACATTCTAAATGAAGCAGTCACATCCAGACGACATTATGCTATGTTTCGTAGAAGGTTTTGGTAATAGTGTTGAAAGAGGATATAACAAGACCCGTGAATTGAGTGAAAGTGAAGCACCTCTAACTAGTTCGAAATTAAAACCTGTTAAAGAAAACAATAAGAGAACTTCTGTACATTCGGAAACTAGTACAGAAAGCCTGATCGGCGAAGTTGAGGTCAGAAAAAAGAGTGGCAAATCTTTACGGTTGTCATCCCGTGAAAAATTTAGAACCGTTTCTGAATTAAAAAGGAGTTTCAGCGATCGCTTTTCAATCATTAATGATGCAGGCAAGAAAAAGGCTTCAAAAGGAATATTGACCATCAAAAAAACTTGGTAAATATTTTCACGTTATTAAATCAAAATGTTAGGTTATGTATTATTGATGTAGATGAACTACACACATTTATTTGTCTATCTAATTAGAATTATATTTGTAAAAGTAAGGACTATTTAAGCTTAAAATATATTTGCTAGTGGTTTCTGCCAATAACCTGATGTAGAATGCAATATAAACTATTTTCTATGAATCGATTTTATCAAATATCTCTGAAAACTGGGGTTTCTTTAAAAGAAAAGATCTTCAGTAGAAGTTTTTGAACCTGATGCTACTTAAGAAGGTATGCCGTATAAAAATGGGCATTGTCATTTTAATATAAATTTAAGAAACTGTTTTAAACTGAAATTAAGAAATTGAACATCTTGTCTATTTAAATATATTGTGTTCCTGTACTAAATGGCAATTTCAGTTAAAGGACCATAATAAGTTTTTTATATTCATTCAATTTAATATTTTTACATATAAAACAATGCAATGTTGATATATTCATCAAAAAGTTTTACAGATAAGATAATTCTAAAAAAAAACAGTGATAAAGCAACACCTGCCATCTATTATCCTCAGACAATAAAATGAATTTGAAACAGCTGTGTTTAATAATACTTTTGGCATGCAATTAATATATAGTATATGGTGGATATTGTTGTATATGGTTACTGATTAAAAAAATCTCATTACCTATAAAATGAATTTTCTACATAAAATTACCATATATACATTTTCTTTGTGAAAAACATACTATAGTGAACATGTCGGAACTTGCTTGCATGCTTAATACCTTTCTCTTGTTTGTATATAAACATATTATGATATTAAAAGTAACATGAATCTTTATCTTGACAATAAGTAAAATAAATACTATATTATTTATCACAAAGTTTACTTATTTTGGGGACTCTTATCTTTAATCTATCTATTTATTCTGTTTACACAACCTTTGAACTAATATGTATTACAGTTCCTCCATTTTCACATTATTATTAAATTTTACAAACAAATTGAAACTAATAATGATAAAGGGTTTGCAAGTAGTTGATTGAACAGTTTTTAAATCGCTGATGTTTTATGCAGTCTTATTTTATAGTCTATTTTACTTACAGATATATAAAAAGTTAAATATAGCATTCATCTGTAACACTTAATTGTTTATCAATTAATTGTAATTGTTAATAATATCAACAAAAGTTGACTTATTCTCATAATATCTTATAAGTATTTCTTTTTTTATATCATACTGGACTCCATTGTTATTATCAATGGTTTTGCCAACAATAGGTTGAAGATATATAAAATAGGTAATAAATATCCTTCAGTTAATAAATATCCCTGAGTATGATTAGACAAATGGCCGGTAGTTAATGATTTCAGTTGATGACTGCTGAAAAATGACAACAACATTGTTAGTACAGTACACAAAGATTAGAATAGAATATATACTTGGGGAGTTGTAATTTCATATAATTAGTTGGTAAAACTTGTGTGATACCTTAACAAACACTGTGTGAGTCTAAGTAAGTAAAAATGGGTTATAAATATTTACATTTTTATGGTCAGTTTTTTCATAAGTGAGTATATTTTATCACCTTAATTTGAATTTTAAAAGTCTGAGAGGTATCCCTAAATCGCAAAGATGTTTAATATAACTTTTTATAAAATATAATGTCCCTTGTGTTTGTATCATGTCATATCAGATGCTGTCTTTGTTTATATTAGAAAAGCTAGCATAACTCTAATATTGGAATATATTAAGTTATATTTATCCATATATAACTTACAGAACACCAACACCTTTTAACACAATGCAAATGGAGTCAACTGCTCCAGATAACTTGTTATTTTAATTTCTTGATAATTTGATATTTTTTTCTGGTCTCTGCAAAAATACTTGATAAATTGAATAGTGTTAATTGAACACCTTGGTAATTTGAAGTTAAACGAATAGTATCCTGTTTGCCCAAATGCAATAATTTAAAGTGGCTTCCCTATTCTCTATAATTTGAATCATTTATCATGCATAGACTTGTAATTTTTAAAGTACATGTACAGACCTGTAATTTTAATTCCAGTAGTTTAATTGTTTTCAATACTGCAGAAGCGAAATGATTGAAACATTTTTTTTGGATTGCTTAAAATCCATCCTATATGTTAATACGGCTGGTTAAATATCAGTTTGTTAGAATTTATTCAAAATTTATTAATCTGTTTCTGCGTGAAGGAGTAACAAACATTCGAACTTTCACATTTGTAATGCTATCTTTTTTATAATTTTGTTGTTAATTAAAACCTCTTGACTAATTTTTTATTATATGCATGACATTTTAAAAAACTTAAACGGGTTTAGTGACCTAAAAGAATATTTTATAAAATTATGGAGTTGATACTAATAGATCTAAAAGAAAGAATGTTAGCATACAAGGAGGTAGGAGGAAATATTCCAGATCGTGATAGTATTATCACCTATGAGTATAGTTTTAAATTGAAACCAATCAGGATCATAATGGAGAACACAAAGAATATTAATAAATTGAGCCTGATTTAATTTTCACATGCTAACATGAGAATTATATGATTGACATCGGTGAATCACTAATGATATTAAAGGAGAGCATTCGGTACCCGATTGCCATCACATTTATGTATTAAAATTAGGGGCATAGTTTTCGACTAAATTTTCAAATAAACAGATAAAGCATGGATACGATGCCGGCAGCGAGCAAATGGCCAGCTGGCGCATTTCATTGTCTCGAAAAGACGGCAGCACGCGCCGTGTTCGCTAGGATGCCCATGTCTTTCGTAAATAATAACTCAACTTTCGATTAAGTTTACTCAGTGGTCAATTGATATTTGCTTTTAATATTACATTTATTCTTTATATGTGATCCCAACATATAAAATCCTTGAATATTGAAGGTGTGTCACCCAAAAAAAATTGTCTTTACGTACAATAAAGACCATTTGTTTTATTGGCCTTCTCTATAATAAGCAACTAAAATTATGTTAACTCCATTATCTTCATTAGTTATCTGAAAGATATTATTTAAATATTAAGGAAATAATGTAAAATTTTGTGTCATTGAACATAGCTAAAAACATTTTATTATACATTCAAAAGTGGATTCTGCTATTTCTCCTTATAGTATACTAGGCAGCGTTGTATTTCATTTCATGATTTTTACATTTTTTGCGCAATCATCTAAATGTGTTTGACCATAAACATTTGAATAGGAAAGTTTTTATGCAACAATTTTTTATGGCTGCGTGGAATATGTTTTACCATTTCATCAGTCATATATTGTTCCGTTATTTTTTATTGTATCATCATACTTTCTTTGATGAAATATATACTCTTTTTAAATAATACAACTTTACGGATTTTATCGCGGTTTATTTTTAAATTTTATCACCCGACGTTTCGAACCCT
>JAOCPS010706876.1:0-10556 GCA_025505425.1 Graphium colonna | reverse complement strand
GTTAACGTATTGCTATTCTATAAGAAGAAAGAAATTATATGAAATTTAATCAATCAAAGTAGGTACGTACCTACTTATCAACTTACACCATGACGACGAACAATACCCATTTTTGCGATAATATGACTGAGAGAGAATTAGAGGTAAAATAATTTTAATTTATTACGACATAACGAAGAACATTATTGAAAACTCTTATTTAATTATGACATTTTATAAGTCATTAAATCTGAAGTAAAACACTATGTGCTGTATTTCCGATTCTTAACTATTCTACCTAATGTAAAGGAATGCTGTAGCCATACAGCATAGTGAAGGTTGTAACATTACTATTCATGTAATTGTAAAAAAAATAATCATATTTATGAAAAATCACATTACCGAAATTTAGAAATATTACATAACTTAACAATTAACCGTGGCAAATACTTTATGTTTAGGAGGAGTTTAAAAAGCTGTGTAACCAACTGGACAAACTGCGTGAACGCTGCGGTTCCAGTTCTAATATTGCACGCTGCATAACCGAAATGCAAGATGCGGCCACGATGCACGAGCACAAAGCGAACACTGAGCACTCAGCGCCTTTAAGGCTTAACACAGTATTTACAGCAGTCGCTGGTCGTTTGATGTGCAACGTCACTCCCAACGAGGAATCCAGTAGTAGCGGAAGAGATATGACCTTCGAAGCCCCTCCTGCGTACAGGAAAGCTACGCCCACTAAAAGCGGGGAGACTAGCAACGCAGAGCAAAGCCAGACCGATATGACAACGGATTCACCTAAAAGGAAAGAAGCTGAAAAGAACAGCGTCTTCACGATCAGTGGTGAAGAAAAAGAGAAGAAGAACGGTGTTTTTACCATTAGTGGTGAAGATCAGGATAAGCAAAATGGTGTCTTTGCGATGAGTGGGGAAGCCGGCTGTAGTACAGACCCTCCTAATATGTCCAGGAATGCTACGAGCACCAGCGATAGGGATACAAGATCAAGTCCGAGTGGTTCTGAAGCTGTAAGAACAGTAAGGTCAGGCCATGCGAGGACGCACGCGATTGTCATCAATCTAGACGACAAAAGCCGCTTCACCGAAGAAGTGACGGTTTGATAAGTCCGTACTTACACGATGTCTTCACTAAAATAATTAGTTACTAAAAGCAACATCTTAGTATGCATGTGATGTTATGAACGTGATTTACTTGAAATTTGGTTTGAATTATACTAATTTTTATATAATTTTTGATGTATCGCAATTCTTTGATTAAATTATAAAAAACATTGTGGTCGTGAAGATCGACATTCAAAAACCAACAGTATTAATTAATTTAAGAATTTAATTAATATAATTAATGTAAATGCTAGTCTTTTCTGTGATTATTAGTTAGATAAGAAAACGGTAAGTATTAAATTAATGTCGTGAAATGCATATCAAATGTGTTACTTCCAAGCTGTCAAGAATATAGAAGAATAATGAAGTATTTTATGTAAATAGTAGTGTTACATAATAGGTTATCCTTATAATTTTATCCAAATGTTGATAACAAATAGATAAATATCGTGTATCAAGTTCAATGAAAGAGCAAAATTAATTTAATAATAAGTCAGTACTGTATATTTGCATCTCATAATTAAAACGTTTATATTCATAAATAATACACAAACGACACTAAATTTATTTTTTTCTCATTTTGTCAAGAGATGGACATGAAATATTGAATTCATAGTTTTGGCAGAATTGACGAGAAACTAGTTCGTCTGCCTTCGGGCACTCGCCCTTTTTGGTCTGTTGTCAAATCTGTTCAAGGGAACTTCTGTACGCCATCCTAACCACTTATATGCAGTGGGGATAATTCGTTGGCCCATATCGCTGAAGAGAAAGCTAATCTCTTGTGTACTCTTTTTGCATCAAACTCGACTTTGGATGATGGGGGAACACACCGCCGACCATCCCGCGTTGTGAGCACTCAATTGATGAGGTAAGCTTTTACTTGAGTGCAGTGCGTAAAGCACTTTTCCGCCTTAACGTTCATAAGTCAAGTGGGCTCCATGGAATTCCCTCAATAGTGAGGACGTGCGCCCCAGAGTTGGTACCGGTCTAAACGCGTCTTTTTCGGTCCTCCTATTCCCTCGGTAAGGGCCCGAAATCTTGAAAAACGACTTTAGTGCACCCGTTCCCAAAAAAAAAGCAACGGCTCAAATTAAACTCCTTGTTCTCTAAAATCATGGAGTCAATTATTAAAACGCAACTCCTCAAATACCTGGAAAATCATCAGTTTATTGATGACCGCCAATATGGCTTTCGCCGAAAATGGTCAGCAAGTAATCTACTTGTATATCTGACCCATCGATGGGGGGAAGCAATTGAGAGAAAGACGGAGGCCCTGGCAGTTATTTTGGATGTAGCAAAAGCCTTTGATCGGGTATAGCACAAAGTGCTCATTTCCGAGATTTCATCTTACGGGCTACCTGAGAAATTATGCGATTGTATAACCAGCTTCCTTGCAGATCGAAGCATCAAGGTCGTTGTCGACGATGCATGCTCCGACACCATGTCTGTGAACGCTGGTGTCCCACAAGACTGCGTACTATCTCCCACACTGTTCCTTCTGCATATCAATGATATATTGCGCATCGGCAGGATTCATTGCTATGCAGATGACAGAACAGTCGATATCTTGTACACGGGTAGGGTAAATATTTCCCAGGAACGTGTCGACGAGAGCCGGAACAAACTTGTGTCTGAAAACGAGACTTTGCTTAACAAAATCTCGGATTGGGGTTGACTAAATTTAGTCCAATTCAACCCACAGAAGACACAAGTTTGCGCGTTCACCGCTAAAAAGAAACCCTTTGTTGTATCTTTTTTTTCCAAACCACTTTCACTTCGACTTCCCTGGTTGCCACACCGTCGATCGAAATCGGCTTGGCGTTGGCCAAATCGGCTTCTAAAAAGCTTGGCGTCCTCAGCAGAGCGAGGCAGTATTTCCAACCGTGAGACTGCCTGAAGCTATACAAGGCGCAGGTACGGCCACGCATGAAATACTGCTCTCACCTCTGGTCTGGGGCACCCCTTTACCATTTCCTTCTATTTGACCGCATCCAACGTCGAGCCACTCGAATCGTCAACGATCCAGTCCTTTCTGATAGGCTGGATTCACTGGTTTTGCGAAGAGATGTTGCATCTCTAAGACTACTATACCACATTTACCACGGGGAGTGTTAAGAGGAATTATTCGGTTATACCTGCTGCACAGGTTGTTCATCGTACGACGTAACAATCCACCAAATACTATCGATACCATCTCGATGGTTGGCAGTCCACAACAGTGCGTTTTCGTCGCCATTTTCTGCCAAGCACAACACTCTTGTGGAATCAATTGTCGCCAGCGGTATATTCAAACCGATGCAACTTAGGGATCTTCAATAAAAGAGCGTACTCCTACCTTAAAGGCCGGCAGCGCTTTTGTAATTCCTCGGGTGTTGTGGGAGTCCATGGGCGGCGGTACTCACTTACCATCAGGTGAGCCGCTTGCTTGTTTGCCTTCTTCTCCATAAAAAAAATTAAAACGTTGTCAAAATAGGGGATTAAGAATAGAATGTTGGATTAATTGACAGACTATTCACCAGAATTGGGAATCTTTAGTAAAACTGTTATCTTACAATATATTATTTAATTTAGCGACATTAAAAAACTACAAGATATTTTAAAGTAAAAAGAAAAACCTTTTGAATTGGAAAGAAAATCGTATTTTCAAAACGAAGCTGCTCTCAATTTATTTACTGCAAATAATTATGTAATAAACATTTCTCATTTACTAGCCTATTTATTTACTTTATTAAGTTAAATATATATATTATGATGAAGTCAGATTAAATATCTAGTTCCTCATAAGACTTTAAGGAAGTAATAGACTTTTGTTTTTTAAAATTAATTTGAACTATATTTGTATTTAAATTAACCGATAGGATTTTATAATCTCTGTGTAAATAAGATAGTTATGAGAACTTATGTATGTAATGAATAATCTTCTCTTAAATATGCTTTAATGAAAGACAACTAGTGACGTGTTAATGTAAATATAGGTTTAAATGCATTTTTTGTAAATACTGTAAATAAAATTGTATGCTTCAAAATCGTTGTTATCAAATAATGTTTAAATCGATAAGTGTATGGTTAGCGAATGTGTGTTTGAAGCAATAATGTATTTCTTAAATCTCAAAACATGCCTAAATTTAAAAGCAATAATACTAAAAAAGCAATCTTTCTTCGACCGTTAAGCGCATATTTTTGTTATAAAGTAATATAGGGAAGACAATGCTTTCAATCTAAAGTGATTTCGTTTCTTACTTTATCTAGGTTCTATATTTTTCTATAAACGTACGCGACGTGTTTCACCTTTGTGAATAGGAAATTAAAAAAAAATAAATAGCCCAAAAATGACTACATTTGCCAATAATTAAGGCAAAATTCTTTAGCTATGCACGCTTTGCTCACTATAAAGTTTTACATATAAAATAACATCTTTCGTTATATCTATGAAAAATTTTTGATTTTTATAATCTGTCATAGAGTTGTCAATTGATCATTCATTTAGTGTCAGAAAAAACATCATGTATGTAAACAAGGCGTTTTACTGAATCTATTGAGGCTACCGATTTAACAAAAGTTTTATTTATGAAGATAAATACAGATATAATTAAATTTTGCTATTCAAAGGCACGCAGAGCGAAACGTAAAATCCCTGTTCATATTATTATTATCCTAAATATTTATTGATTGAACATGTGGTTCTTAATTTTATATTCACTTAATTTTTTTTAAGTCAAAAATATTGAGAATATTGTCATTACATGTTCTTCCTACTAGTAAGAAAAATAATTAAAATTTACTTATAAATATTTACAGCGATACATTTACACTAAAATGTTAGAAAACTGCTTGGTGAATTTAGCACTGGCATTAATATACAAGTAAATTAGACTCGTTAAAATATTTAATTTTATAAGTTTTAAATCGATGTTAAATTTGTATGGTCTTGTTAAGTGCTTGAAAGATCTTTCTTCCTCGAACTATATCTGCAATATATAGAAATAAATATAATAAGGTCAATCAAACTTACAAAAAGTTGCTATCCTAATAAAAAGTTATTCAAAACAAATTTTATTATTTTATTGTTTTCCCCACATTCACTACTTTTTATTCACAATTTAGCTTTTAATAAATCAAAATGACGTCGCCTTATTTACAAGATAAACAGTAATCATCAAATATTTTGTGAAATATTTGTTAACGGTTTTTGTATTGTGTTTATTTGGCCGTTCAGATGCATAAGTTAGAAAAAACTTACTACTAATAACTAAAAAAATAATAGATAATGTACATCATAATGTACATAAAATAACTAATGTTATATAAGATAAGACTCTCTTACGTTAAAATGAAGATGTAAATTGCCTGCTAATAATCAGCAAGCCAACATTAAGAGTAATACTGACAGTTTACAAAAAATACATAAGTTTTATTGATATATTTGGTAAGCGAGCAGTTGTTTTTAGACACGTAAATAATTCGAAGCAGATGTGCCACTTTGGAAGTAATGTGTTAATGAGTAGAAGAATATAGACCTATTTTAGGATAGTGAGAAGGAGATAATAAAAGAAGCCATCTGGTAAACTTATAAACCGACGTATTTGTTATTACGCTAGTTTTGTTTTTATAGTAATGTTATCTCCCTGGTTTAGCAGCTTGTCAAGGGGATCGCAAGCATTATGTAAGATTTAAGGAAAGTAATAAGAAACAAAAAAAGCATTACCTATTTGGTATTAACAGACACGTTATACGACATAATATAAGTTTGTTCAATGTACTGTTGGTTGGTTCATGATGTCTTGACGATCATAAGATTATCACTTTATCGAAATACAGTAACAATTACCTGTTGTCTTTGTTTACTCTTTATGTTGTGCTACAGTAAACTTTTTTTAATTTAAAGAACAAATTCTACCAGACCACAACATTAGTTGACTTGTTTGATACTTATTACGACCTGCTCTAGTGAGTTACCACAAAAACACATTAGCGTAAAATAAAATACGAATGCACTGTGAGTTTGTCGAATGTCTGGTCTGGATAAAGCTAATTAGAAAATGTGTAAAAAAATAACTTTTCGATAAAAAAAATGAATGGTCAAAAATCTTTAAAGCAAAAAACAGTAAACTTTTTATTTAATATTAATTACTACAAGTACCCTTTTTGGTATTATACTAAATTACCTTAAATTAAAAAAAAATAGAGGGATAAATATTATCATTCCAAAAAATGTTAGGTGCTGACTCAAAGTTGCTCAAGTATACTTATATTAGTTCTAGAACTTACTCGTAGTTATTGAGATTAAAAAAAAGGTTTATAATTTTTTTCTTTTGAGTTTTTCGGCAGTTTAATTTTTTGTTCGCGTAAGCATCGCGGAATATTGCTAATCCAATATGAGGATCAAAAAGGGAAAAGGTCTCATTATTCAAATGAGGACGTAGTTCACTAATTTGACTACAAGCAGAATCTACCTGTATTTCGATATGTTTTAAGTCTACATATTCCAGGAAAGATTGGTAATGTGTAATTATTTTTGTAGGTCCTAATTTAAAAGGCAGCAGTCCGGTTCCTTTGTTAAGCGAGTCAATTGTCAGGTCTTGTCCGTAGATCAGTCGTAGTAGAAGCATCAGCAGCATTATCCTGCAACAAAGTAGAATCCTTAGGGCTTCGCTTCAGGCGGGAGTTAGCTATAGGACCACGTTTCCTTTTGGTATAAATATGAATTGGAAGGTCTGCAAAAACAGTATCTTGTGTATACCGTTGGGCTATATTTTGTCTGTTTGCCAAAGGGTTTCGTATAAATATTTGTTGGTCGCGGGTGTAATCTTTTTCGGGTTCTCTGTTTTTGATACGATTTTCAGTCAGTGTCGTTCAGTCATGCAAAAAAGTCTCGTTAATCATTTCAAATACCTATTTAATTTTTTGTCTGTGGTCGCGTGAATACTATTGCAGAAGTTGCGCGGATAAGTCGATGTCTATCTGGTCGCGTGTATCGAAGTTTCCAGTTATCAAGTCCAGTGGTCTGCATCGCATGAAACTATGAATGGAACTATTGTAGGCTAGGACGGCATAAGGTATTAAATTTAAAACGGGTTGACTGGGTTCTTTGAATTTTAATATTCTTAAATGTTCCAAAATCGTGGAGTGGAAGCGTTTTACTATTCCATTGTCGTCAGGTGAATGAGCTAAAATTTTATGGTGCTGAATTTTGTGAAGCCGCGTAAACTCTAAAAATAATTAGTTAGTAAACTCGGTGCCCCGATCTGTGACTAAAGTGATTGGGACGCCGTGATGAGTAAAGAATGGTAGTAGGGCTTGAACCATACTCAAAGCCGTAACGTCTCTGCGGTGGTATGCATGAGAGTATTTAGAAAAGGTATCAACGATGGTTAGATATTTCTCGTTTTGTACCGTGAACTCTCGTGAGATCTATGAAGGGTTTCAAATGGTTTCGAGGGGGGTGGAAGGACTTAAAACCTTTGTTTTATGGGATTTCGGTCGTTTTTGGCTTAGGCGCAAACGTTGCATTCATTGATATATTTTGTTATGCACTCTTTCATTTTAGGGCAATAGTATTTGGAAGATAGGGCTAAGAAGCATTCAGTAATACTACGGTGATTTGTTTTGCCATCGTGATATTTTTGGATAAACTCCTGTTGACGTAGGTACTCTCTAACATTCTCTATTTCGGTGGTAGTCAAAACAAGGTTCATAGAAGAACTTTAAAATCATTTGGTATAAAAGGTATAATCTTAAACTTTTACTTGAATCTTCAACAATTATTATTCTGGTTTTTATTTAAAGGTTCACGAACTTTATGATTGCATTGATAACGTCGTTATTTAAATTGGATGCAGAAAACTGGATAGCCGTTCTTGTATGTGATTCAAAAGGTTCGGTTACTGTCGGTCGCCTTTTAATGTCACCTACTAGTACAAAGCAAATCTGTCGGGTAAATTTATTTAAAGGTTCTTCCGAATTAGGGATTTCCAAAATTGTGTACTTGTGTGGGCTTCTAAGGTAAAACTGGAGTCAGATGGTGGATTCTATGATAAATTTACAATAACTAAACTCACATCTTCATTAATTAAATATAACTTTACTACGGTTTACAAACAGGGTAAAAGCAACACAAACGCTGATGCTTTATCTTAATTGAAATCCATAAGATTTCAATTTAGGATAAAGCACCAGTGTTTGTGTTGCTTTTACCCTGTTTGTAAACCGTAGTAAAGTTATATTCAATTAACTTAAGTCTCTTTAACGCGTTAGCCTTGAACCTGGTTCTTTTTGGTTCATAACCTAATGGAGTGGTTTATGCTCAGTAACAATTTTGAATTTTCTGTCAAATAAATAAGGTCGGAAATATTTGGGACCGAAAAGCTCCTTTTCGATTGTACTGTAGTTGGTCTTATTTGTATTGAGGGTCCTGGATGAGTAAGTAATGGGCTTATCGCTTCCTATTGCACCTTGGGAGAGAACAGCGCCAGTGACAAAACGACAGTTGACGCGTCAGTTGTCAGTACAAAGTCTGTAGTAAAGTCGGGATATTGATGTATGGGATCGTTCATCAGTAAAATTTTATATTTTTCGAAACAGTTTGAGTAGGTACAGTCGTTGTAATATAAGTTATTTTAGAACCTTTCTTTACAGTGAGTCAATGGTTTCGTTATCTTAGCAAAATCAGGAATACATTTTCTGTAATAACCTAATAATTCTAGGAAACGTTTAATTTCGGTTGTGGTTTTAGGTAAAGGAAATTTTTGAATTGCAGTAATTTTGTCAGGATTTGGTTTTATTCAATTTTTACTAATAATCTGGCCAAGATAGGCGGTCTTAAGCTTCAAAAACTTGGATTTGTCCATATGGATTTTAAAGTTTAACTCCCTAAGTCTTTTAAAAACCTTCTCCAAATTAACAGTGTGTTCCTGAAATGATACGCTAAATACGATTATGTCGTCTAGGTATAGTAAACACTCAACATTTTGCAGATCCCTGGGGACATTTTCCATAACTCTCTGGAATGTAAATGGCGAGTCCTTTAGGCCCATGGGCATGCGCAGGAATTCAAAATGTCCATGCTTCACATTAAACTCTGTTTTAATATGTCTTCCGGGTTCATTTCTACTTGGTAGAAACCACGGAAAACGTCTAATGTTGTGAAATAGTGGCAGTTACCGAGTTTTTCTAAAACATAGTTAATATTTAGGATTGAAAATTATTAATTACTAAATTTTTGATATGTCGTCTAAGGTTTTTTCATTAACTTTCCTAAAATCAACAACGATACGCCTTTTAGTTTTTCCTGACGCATCAGCTTTCTTTGGAACTACCCAGATAGGGGAGCTCCACGCTGATTGGGATGGACGAATTATTACCTGATCTAAAATTTTACTGATTTAATCTTGAACTGTAAAATAAAGTATAGACAGGTACTTCATCAGTGGTATGAATGCTATAATTAATTTGGTTGGTGAAATTAAGAGGCTCCCCTTCGATATAAAAGACATCAGTCATCGCAAGATTCTAAGATCGCTCGTTCTTCACAATTACAATGATCATTGCGTAAACGAGAGAGTATTTCGGTTACACAGTCAGTGTGTTGTTTGGTGCGATTGCATTGGCTATTAAATAGTTCTGCACTAACGGGTTGATCCATAGAAAATACCACATCATGTCTAGTTGGATTGATGATTTCTATGAATTCCCCATTGTTCTATACTGTACCGAGACAATCACGCACTGTACAGTTGGATATGACTTGTTCTGTTACTAAAACGTCACCGTCGTGAAATATTATTGGGACTCTAATAATCTCAGATGAGTTGGCTGGTATAATTTTTCGTATAAATTACAGTCCCGGGAATCATACATGAGAAGGGGAATGGTGGAATTTCTCGTAATAAACGCTCTATTTTTCAGATCTATGGTAGACTCTATTTTTCTAAAATAAAGTACCCATTTTAACAATCAAAAAATTGTGAAATTTGTATAAAAAGTGTCAGATTACCATGTTCTTGAAATTCGGGGAAATACGGCAGTGTAATAGAGTAATCGTTTCGAGTGGTGGCATGTATGTTAGTGACTTTAAATGGACCGAAATTACAAAAAAATCTGCTGCGTCTAGACTTGAAAAATGGGCCAAAGGATACAATAAGTAGTTACTGCGTAGATTGGACTAAAAATTAATATTAAAGCTGACGGTAACGATTGACAAGTGACACCAGGACATCAAACATCGCACTCCTATCCGTGACCCTGAACGCTGTTATGGGTTCAAAACGTCGGGTGATAATATTTAAAAATAAACCGCGATAAAATCCGTAAAGTTGTTTAATTTAAAAATTACTAAATACTAAGACGTGACGATTGTTCGACGATCGATCCAAAACTGACGCATCCAACTCACTTGCTGCGTAAGTGCTTTGAACTGTGGGGCAGCGATATCGAAAGATGACACCGATGCTCGAAGTATTG
>JAOCPS010706765.1:0-10556 GCA_025505425.1 Graphium colonna | reverse complement strand
TCATCATGTGTTTCACACACATATCGTCTTCACAAAATCTCAGAACGAATGGATTACTTCCAACAAAAGTTGCACGAGTTTATTAAAAATTAACACGATTTGGCACGCGGAAACAAAAATATGTGCACTAGCAATACGTACAATAACGCAGAACGTCAGCGGCATCCGAAGTGTTGTGTTTTGCCAAGCACCAATGCAACGAATCGAATGTTGCCAGATTTTTAAATAGTAAATTGGTTAATTTTTGCACTTGAAAATCGGATGAAAATTTAATTAAAAGACTTTTACATTATTAATACTTTAATTTATTTAATTACAATAATTTGATTAATTAGTAAAACAATATTTTATCACATTTTATATCTTTATTCTGTTTGTAATTCCCACACCTGACTTCCCTAATTTTACAAGTATTTATATCATTTCGTTCTAACACTAGTACTTGGTATTTTGTGTAATCTATACCTACTAATAATATATAGTATTAATAATGTCTACTGTGGTCAATTCATGAAAAACTAAAGAAGTTTTTGCATTTGTTGTCTTGGAAATAAATAGATAATTGAATTAATTTTTTTTTCTTAAAGGTTACACATTTATCTCGTAGTGCTGTTTGCACTACGAGATAAATGTGTAACCTTTAAGTTATATTACGTATAAATTTCTCAATAGAAATTATATTTATAGAACAAATGTTTTTTTCTCATAATATTTTTGTTATTGTTTAAAGACCTAAGGCTAGCAAACTGTCGACTAAGGTCCGAATTTAAAATAAATTTATTAATGGTACTTACAATTAGTTAAAATATTAATTATCTATACAATTTGCCGAAAAATTAGTAGTGAAGCTGATTGCATTTGTTTGTCACTACATTTGATATGTTAATCAGATAATATGTTATGATACATTAACATAAGGTAAAATTTGCAGTACGTCCAGTCTCAATTGAATAATCAAACTTAGAAATTTTAATGATCCAGAATTATTTTTAAAAGGATCATAGAATTTAGACAGATTTAATTGACCTTAATGGACAATCTTCACCAAACTTGCAGGGCAATTTGCCTTTTAAATATTTGTACTACATACATATATGTATATGCAATCCTTTATCATTTCATGTTCCTGTATTATTAAATAGTACATGGCTCGATTAAAATCGATTGCAGGTGCTACTGGGCAGTGGTGATGATGTTTTGTGCGGGAGTAGCCCACATGCTCAGCACACTGCTCTACCAGCGTTTCAGTGAGATGCCAACATGGATAACTATAGAAAACGAGTTCGCGCCCATGGGCACTCTATCATACCCAGCCATCACTCTTTGCTCGCCGAATCAAATTACTATCAGTGCAATAGACAATTTAAAGAAGAACCTCGTGTAAGATAATAGTTATAAAGCATATAAGTCATGTACCAATATAGTTCTATCATTCTATATATATTAGCAGATATGTCTTGAATCCCATTTGCTTCCACTACGCCATATACGCACAATAATAATAAATTCTCATGATAGAAAGGAGTTTTATTGTGAAACACAGTGTTTATGGCCAGTATATAGGGTCTATAACATTAGAGTGCAGTGCGAAAGAATGATTTCATCTCTGATTTCTAACATAAACTCATATATCCCATATTGAACTCAGTACGACTATTTGTTACGAAGATTCTGTTGGATTTAAGTTATCCCGCTTTGAACTTTTATTAAACTTCATAGGTCAAAGAATCACTCATTCAATTTACACCAAATAACAGACTGGGCTCCCATATCGGCATTATTTTGAACAATGCTGAAATATCACAAGAAAATATTGCAGATTAAAAAGAGGAAGTCTAAGACCTTAGATTTATTTTATTGTTCCATAACATTTATGGCATACTTTGACAAGAATATTAGATAGAATTTTTGTCAATCTAAAAATTACAAAAAAATCTTTCGCACTTGTCTTAATAATTTTTAATACTTCCAATAATTGAAAAAAAGAAAGAAGTTCTCAATTCCACGTTTTATTTTTTTAATGTACGGTTGCTGATTTCTCCGCAAGTTAGGAACCGATTTTTAATATTATTTTTATTTAAAAGAATACAATCACAAGGTAGTCCCATATTATTTTCATAAAAACCGTATTAATAGTTTCTTTTTGAAATCCAAATAACCGAAAAATTTGTTTTTCGAGCGTTCGCTTCTAAGGCGTCTGAAGCCGGTTGTGCTGTTTTCTTCGTGAAATAATAGTAAATTTATTATTCATTTTGATAACATTTATCAAACGTAATTAAATTCATGTACATCTTAGTACACAGAGTTTATTTACCAAACCTATTAACGGAGAGCACTCGGTACTCGATTGTCATCATATTTATGTAATACAATTAGGGGCAAAGTTTTCGACCAAATTTTTAAATAAATATATGAAGCATCGATACGATCCCGGTAGCGAACAAGTGGCCAGGTGGAGCAGTTTATTGACTCGAAAATGCGGCTATGCGCGCTATGTCCGCTAGGATACCCATGCTTTCGTAAATAATTATTCAACTTTTGATTAAATTTACTTAATGGTCAATTAATATTAGCTTTTACTATTACATTTAATGTTTATATATGATCCCTACATATAACATCCTCAATATGTAGGTGACTCACCAGTCATTCTGTATAACTAATTTTACTGTCTGGCTCTGAAAATGTAGTTTCGTCCATTTGTTAAGTTATATACAATAAGTTATGTTTTTATAAAGCTTATTTATTTAAAACATTATAAACATATTGCCCTTAGGAGCTTAACATATCAATTAATGTATGGTTAAAACTGTACAGGAACGGAAAACTGTCTTTTGATTTTAAACAATCAATTCAACAATTTCTCGGATTCGATGTGTCGGTGCACGAGTTGAATTGGGCGGCTTTCGAACAATTACAGAAAGTAATAGAACAGAATAGATACACGGTGAGATACTTTTGTTTTAATGTAATTTTAAATTTTCAACGTAGATACCAGTTATTATTAGTAGTTATCAGCCTTGATATATACATATATATTACATAATTTTATTATGAAAATGTTCGACCGCCCGGCTGCTGATCGCTGGCCGTTAGCCCGAAATCAAACCGACTAAGAAACGCGACTCTGAAAAGCTGCTCTGAATTGGTGCGAAATATCTTCAAGGGAGACGTCACCTAAAATAAAATTTAATTTGTACGGTAGGAGAGAAAGAGAGCTTCAACGACAGAGTTTGCAGTTCGACTATGGCTTTCAAAAGTCAGCTTCCCCACAGCACAGTTGGGGGCAGAGAAATCGAACCCAACGAATTGCTTGCTTGCTTTTACAAGAAGAGGTTACATTTCCTTGCTTCCTACAGTACCATTTTGTTAGGCAGGGTTTTTTGAATTTTGAGTCCCGTTCTGAATGTGTCTGGCCGTACACGCACGGTTTGTTTCAGAACTGTTCGTGTTTGGCCGGCCTAAGGCTGGCGGCGTGAACGAGAATGTTAAGAAAAGATTCCCTGATTTCTGGCGTCCGTCTAATTCTCACATGATAACGGCAGTGTTTTAGCGAGTATTAGTAACACAGCGAGTATTACTAGGTAGTAAAGAATTATTAGAAATTATTAAGAATGATTTTTTTTTCTTAGGTACTGAACCTTATGGGAATGCTTCCGCAGAGCTGCAGTGATTTTCTTAAGCGATGCATTTTCGAAAGGAAATTGTATTCGTGTGAGGATCTGTTCCAGCCAATTCTCACAAGAAACGGCATGTGCTGTACATTCAACAGTATATACCACTTCAAAGATAAGAAACGGTAACGTCATTTTACTTTTATCTATTTTGTGACCAGTTGGCGCAGTGACAAAGACGTGTGCTGCGGCTTTCCTGGTCGTGGGTTCTATTTCCATCCAGAACCAATATTTGTAGACCCATCGCAGGCTTTTGGGGTCACCGTATGGCCATTCCTTCTCTCTTTTTTCTTCTCCTTTCAAATATTTCTACTCTCTTATCGCAACAAAAGCCACAAAACCGCTGCTTGTATATCATTTTTTCCGTAAAAAAATACTCATATGGACTAATTCAGAGGAACTTTCGAATGGCGTACATTCTCACTTTTTTAAAATGGCGGCGAAATTGCACAGTGCCAGCAGTCCACTGCCAACAACCGAGTTGGTATCAATGACACTTTCTTGTTTCGCGTGTTGTACAATGTACAAATTCAATATTAATCAGAACTATTCCTCTGAACACTCCCAGTGGCTAATGTGATTCTTAGAGACCCTTCGCAAGGGCAAGTAATTAAGCGGATCAGAAAGAACTGTGCTGTCATCCAATATTCGAATAGCTCGACGTTGGATGCGGTTAAATGGAAGGAGCTGGCAAAGTAGTGCCCCAGCCCGGAGATGATAACAGTGTTCTTTGTGTGGGTCAACTTGCGATTTATATATTTTTTTTATTTATATAGCTACATGCGATGAGTCGGCCGGAAACACAACCTTTTTTTTATTTTTACGTGGAAGAAATGCAGAAAACACATACCCCTCCGAACCGTCCCATAGAAACACTACCTAACTCTGCTTAAGACGCCAAGTTTTTTTGAAGTCTTTTAGGTGACCACGTAACTGTATGTCACTCGATATCTGTTTTTATATATTTCAATAGTGCCGGCATTGGGAATCGAACTCAGGTTCGCCTCAAGTAAACAGAATTGAACACTGAGCTACGGTAGTACATTTCTTGTAATCAAAAATATTCAAGACATCATGAAAACTTGTTAAGGCAAGGTTTTTCATGCGCACAATGCTAATGTTGCCAATCCGTGTGCGACAGAAACAACCTCTTCAAATGCACCGCAATGACAAGGACAGAGGTCACGACGCCGCGGTGCTGTCGGAAGGGAGCGGGAGCGAATGGTGTCATAAAATTGTTGATTTTGGGGAAAAAAAATCGTGTTGTTATAGTATTGACAACATAATTACCGGAATCGCTCACACCAATACAGACGCTTATTTCAGTTTAATTTCGTTAAATTATATATAATTTAAGTAATATTGGTTTTCAAATGACGAATAGAGGTATGTTCGGCTATTTTGCTATCGGATAAAGTTTAGCTAATCGGACATCCCACGGAGCTAAGAAAAGGTCTCACATATAAGTGGTTCTTTTTACATGTTTATAATGTACTATTACAACATAAAACCGTATACAAAATTGTGATTTCTAGGAGAAACCGCTCTTAACATTTCATTTATTATAAAATTGTTATAAAAGTTTTATATTAAATTAAGAAGTGAAAAATTGCTTAAAAATTACAAAATCACGGTATACTTATTTTATCTCGTATTCTGATTTGTATATTATTTTTAACGAAATTTCAAAACAAATAGGCGGCTTAAAGTCCCGCCAAGGCCATTGATATCGCTCGTCGCCAGGATGCCGCCAGCTGCAGTCACGCAACTTGTTTTCGCGGTGGCGGGAGAAACGAAACAATTCGAGCAAGTCTATCTATGTATTTTGATTTTCCCCTTATAGTATTATTATAGTATAGTAGCATATATATTTGTATTATATATAATACACATTCGTTTTATTATAATTTACACATTTTGTCTGTTCAATTGTGGTTCGTAAATAACTTCAAGACCCAATAGAATGATTTTTAGAATAATAGCATGGTGTCTACGTAATATTATTATTTTAAAAGAGATGTAAATTATATTTTTATCGATAAAAATCATGACGTGAAGTAAATTATTATATTTAAATTAGACTCATTATATAGATTAAATTTTACTAACTTATAGTTTGTATAAACGCCTAATAACATTCTCGCAAAAAAAAAAATCTTTGCATTATTTTGGTTAGTAAAAACATTAATGCGTATGGTTCTGTCACCGATGTCGTGCGACGCGAACAAAATAATTTAGTCTAGACGCCGTTGCCCAAACTAGCGCGGGGCGCATGCTAGGTGCCAAGCCGCGCTAACGCAGCCGATACGCTCGATTGCATAACGGTCGCTACCCGCCCGCGCCGTCGCGTGGTTCACTCCGCGCGCCGCCCGTCGCACCATTTAGCATGGCATGCTACGAACGGTTCCATACATTCCTCAGCGCGATCACTGTCGCAAGACGCGATACGCCCGAGCGACTTGTACGTGACAGCGGCGTTATTCCGCCTATGCTCCGACTTTGCTGCGCCAAGGGCACTTTTGAAGGATCTGGAGGCCAAATTATATTTCTTATAATAATTATTCGTATATATGTTTATTATTTTAAAAAAGCCCAAAAATTCTTTTGAGTTTATTTCTCGAGCCTTACCTCAATTTCCGTTACGATCAACTTCTTTGTCAATAACTGTGGTCAAATATGATCGGTTCATTATTACTACCAAATACCATAAAATCAAGTAGGAAGATTAACCTGTGAACACGTAACAAGTCAAGTAAAATTTTTATTCTTTATAGTATTTAGTGTTACCAACATTTCTCGCATTTAAATCTAGCTATTTTGCACAGCATCACAGGAATATATTGAAAGCTGTAAAACTTTTAAAACTGTTTCTCATTGACAATTACAGGAATGAGAGAAAAATTAATTTCGTAGAGTATAAACTAAGAAATGTTGGTATTACGGAAGGGTTGAGCGTTCTCATGGACTACAATCCTCAAGACGCCATGGATAACACCATCATTAATGCAGGAGCAACCAAAGTATGTATAGTTTTTGCTATATGAATGTTATAAAATGGAAAACTGACAATTTTTCTACTGAGGACGTTTTTTTATTTTTTTTAATGGCATAAAGGTTTACAATAAATTTCTTATTCCTATTCTGTCAAACTCAAAGAATAAGTCGCGCTCGCCATCACGTTGCTGGCAGATTCTCCCCTGATAGAGGCGTTACTGATGAAATTTCTTCCGCCGCCGCCTTCTTCATCCAGTGCTAACGCACCCCGAAACAGTAGCAATGTTAGTTGTAGTTCTCCCCTAAGTCAAATAACAGCAACTGACCGAGCCGAGGTTCAGCCCTATCGGGTACCCTCGAGTCGGAATGCTAAACACGAATTGAGTAACAGTCCAAACCGAGGTCCCCTCTCGGGGGCCTTTGAGTCAGAGCAATCCAAGGTGAACTAAAAGGTCGGTGGCCTCCCAATCTGGTAACACACGCAGAGTGGCGGTCCGCTTCGAGGTTTCCTCTGGAAGCCCTCGAGCTAGCCACTCTTAAACTTGGTTTAGGACAGACGCCCTATGCAGCCACCTCAAGTCCGTGGGATCTCCAAAGGCCCTTCTGGCCGGCAGAGAAGATGCCCGCAACAAAACTAATCTGCCAAACTGTGCAACAGTTGACCGACAGACAAAATAGAAACGCTTTTAACAAAATTTTATGGAGTGTACAATTTACTAAATATTAACTGTTAATATAAAGTATTGGTCAATTTAAAGGTCTCCAAATACGGTCCACATTCCATTATTATTTATTTTCCCGGTGCGGTAATTAAACATTTTTTAATTATATGTCAAATTTAAATTCGAGTCAAGTAAATACGCGTATTCATGTGTAGTTATATCTAAATACAATAAATTATTAAAAATTTCTACTCTCCAATTATACATATTGTTATTAGCGGAACATTTAAACGTTGGAAGACATATTATAATCTTAGTGTTTTTAATATCTCTCAAAGTCCTTCTTATTGTAAATATGGAGGAACACCCTCGGAGGCAAATTTGCTTCACACCGGGTGATCTGTACGCAGTCACAAATTCTATATAACTGGGATGACTGGGCCGATACCGATAAGACTAAGTTGATCACCTGTGCACTCTCTTCACGTCAAACGTGGCTTTGGATGGTAGGGGAAACAAACTGCTGACCATCCAGCGGTGTGTTCATTTTGGGCGTTAAGTGAACACTTGGTAGTTCCTGGGTGGCGGTGTTCACTAACCATTAAGTGAGTCGCTTGCTCGTATGCTTCCTTTTAAATAAAAGTGAAATTACTCCTGAAACATATTTTAATATGATATAAATCTTTGTTATAACTGAAGGTATGTAAAATAGAAATTAAAATAAGTATTCCGTTGACTTGTAATAGACTAGACTCACAAAATTTGCATCAGTTAAAGACTGTTCATGAATCCAAGTTGTGCTTAAAAAATCTTACCCAATTTATAATAATGCAAAATTTAAGCCACTGTTTTATGCTTATATAAAATTCTGGTTTTATAACATTTTCAATTTGATATAATGTTTAATACTTTCATCTTGCTCGTCATAAATAATATTTAGAGGATTGCTTTACATTCTGATTTTTAACCTTTATTTCAAATGATAGGTAATATTCGTTTTATACTTATATAACAACAAAATAATTTCAACACGTTTCACTTAATGAAATTTATTTCATATAAAAATAAAATAAATCATTAAATTACTTGTAAAATTTTAAAATTCAATAAAAAAGTTATGTACCCTCTTTGTTACTAAAATGTTAAAAAAGCTAATATCCTAAGAAAATTCCTAACTCAATATCAGAATTAAGATCTTATCCCAAAAACACGTGGACAAAGGCCAAGGTCGTGTGTAGCACTGCCAAATTACTATTAGACCTATGTTTTAATTCTTTATTCTTTTTGTAGTTTTTATAAATTAAGTCATATGTTGTCTATACTGCTCCTACCGTCTGTATGCGGACGACCTGCAAATTTACATGGAAACTGACATTGGAGATCCTTATGTCGCGATCGCTAAGCTAAATTTCAACTTGAAACTTATTTATGACTGCAAATCGCGTTATAAAGTATTTTTCCACCCTAACAAATGTCAGGCAAGTTAGGTGGGAAGATCATAATAATATTATTATATTAGCCAGTGTAGATTTTCCTAGTATGCCATGTCGCCACTACAATAAATAAACTATAAACATCATGAAGAGCACAACGAGCTGGAGGGAACACGTTACCGTAGTTAACCCTTAGTAAGTTAGAACTCTTTATCGTCTGAAGAATTTCTTACTTCTTATGACCAAAGTCACGCTTGTATAGATGCTTATATTACTGACTGCAATATTTCTCAGCATCGTTCGTGCCCATATTTAGTAATTGCCTCCTTATAATAAATGATACAACTCTTAATTTATCATCGTAGGAATATTAACATTCTTAAAGTATATACAAAATTTCAATCCTATACATTTTGTGGTTGAGTCGCAAAACCCTACTTTTCATTTATAAAATTTTCACATGCTGTATAGAATAATGAGACCTCCACAACATAAAAAATAACACGTCGTGAAACCTTATTTTTCTTCTCTGTGCCAAATAATGCATATTATTTGCAATATTTTATCTTTAGCTCTCGGCATAGGCATCAACGGAATAAAAAGAGCAAAAATGGAATGCACGCAAAGTTTACGTTACGCATTCATTTCTTATGTAAATTCTTATGTGAGACAGTGACAAATTGAAGTTCTCGAGTGCTCAAGTTGCGTCGTTTTTAAAACGCCGCCGCGTCGCTTGTTTCAAGACAACAATTACGATAAAACGTTTTGAAGTGTGATTTGTGCGAAATAACACGCTGAATTTAGTATTATTTTTTGTGTGTTTGCACCTGCTCTGCTCTTTTGGCCATTTGTGAATCAATTTTAAAAAATCTTTTTTAACCTATTAGGGTTTATATTATATTTCCGAAAAAGTCCCATAATACTTATTTTTACATTTAGAAAGCGTTTGAAGTCGGTTTTTGTAAGATTCTGTTAGTATAATCTTGTTTAAATATGGAACTACAAACAGTTAAACATAAAATTCAAGCGTAATAATCTACATATCAAAAATTTTGCCTAACTCAACGCAAATTTAACTGACTTTTAATAAGAAGGACGTTCTTAATTCATTATAATCGTTTTTAATTCAATTTATAATTCCAATGTAAGTTTAAAAATTCGATTTAATATTTTAAAATGTAAAAATGGAATAATATGGGCCTGAAGATGGTTTCATGTTATTTTCTTTTATAGCAAATTTTTTAGTAATTTTGAACAAAAAAATATTAATTTTAGTATTTTATGGCAACTCATAGAATTGCTAACAAAAATTAAGCAGAGTGTCAATCTTTACGCTTCATCTAAAATATAAAATAATTTTCAAGCAAGTGTCCCATATGTCTGAAATAATTACTATAACAAAGTGTGAATCTCACTTACTTTGTCCTAGAAAAATATTAGTATTCTAAGATTCAATTTACGCCTAATTTAGATTCTAACAGTAAGAATTTATATACGGAAGTTTTCATAGATACGACAACATGTAAGAAATTCTTTGATCAAATGAAATGATTTCACAACTTTATAATTTTTAGTTCTGCATACAATTGTTTTAATTTACTCTTTTGTTACATTTATATCATCGATTCTATGTATGATGTTTGTATTGATTAGGTAAATAAATATGAAGTTATACTATAACTAGAGCCGTGGTAGCTCAGTGTCCTGGCGCACGCTTTCAATTTTGTTTACTCAAGGCGAACCTGAGTTCGATCCCCGGTGCCGGCACCAATGAAATTGTTAATTTTCTAATT
>JAOCPS010706654.1:0-10556 GCA_025505425.1 Graphium colonna | reverse complement strand
ATTTTCCAGGTTGGCAACGTACTCGCAACTCTCAGGATATTGCGTGTGTCTATGGGTGACGGGATCGCTTATTATCAGGTGAACTGTCTGCTCATTTGTCTTCCTTTAGACATAAAAATGTGTTATCAATTAGAAGTTGCTTAACTAACAACTTAGAAGATTTACGCGAATTTTTCTTTAATAAAAATATTTCACAAACGTATTTGTGAGGCAATAAGAGTGTATATTAAATTTAGTAATACTTTATTTATTGTGTAGTTGATAATAAACATAATAGTACTAAAGAAAAGGACATTTGTGTGTTAAGCTCTATGAAAGAAGAGTATCGATTAAAGGGAAACTATCTTCTTCTCATTAAGTACTTCATATTTTATAACGAATTATTATACTCGTATATAACTAATTGTTTTGTGCGGTTTCTCCCACTTAAATTTTCCCTCTTTAGTGATGCTTCGTTCCTATTGGTCTAACTAAGCATGTCTTTTAAGTTGTGTCGTTTAAAAATTTCTCTAATTTTGAATTTAGAATTACTCAATTTACAGGGTGTGAGTGTTAGATACCTCCCCGTGCATGTTCGTGGTGCAAGTTCTTTTGATCTAAGGGAACGGTAGCGGTAACACCCAGTGCACCTGGGCAACCAGGGCTAGTGACTGTTTCGCTAGGCGGAGTCAGTGACACCTGGCGAACTATAAATCACCTACCTGCGCTAGGTGCTACGCAAACAGCGTTATAAGCGAGGATGGCCGAAACCTGGGGGGTTGAGCTGAAACGCCGGCGTTAATGCGGTGGTCCAGATTTCTGGTGAAACGGTAGCCCTACCAGCTATAGCAGGGGAAACGGTCAGACGTGCCATCAGAGGGCCGCCGGTGAAGTTCGTGGGGGCAAATGGGAAGGCCATACTGACGGTTTGCAAGAGGTGATCAGCTCCGTTGGAACATAGGACCTCCTTTGTCACCCTATCGACCACCGCTCAATAGTCAAGGTCAAGCTGGAAACCCCTCTGCGGAACTATATCTTCCTGGTGATCCTACCGACCTAGAAAGGCGCTCCCATTTACGGGCTGCATGGAGGGTGGGAAGTCAAGGGGACGAAAGAAAAAACTTACAAAATGGATAATAACAGACCCCAAATTAAACCCAATACGGCTAAGGCGGTGAAAACCGCTGAGCTCCTAGGTAAGGAGAACCTTGCCTCGAAGATCCCGCCTAAGCACGATACTGCCATGGCTGAAACTGGTGCAAAATCAATGGAAGCGAACAACAACATGCCCAAGTCCCAAACGAAGGGGACGGTACTGACAAAAGGGAAACCTGTCTTTCTGGATTTAAACCAGAGTAAGAACTTGTGCAATCCCGGGGCTGGTGCATTCAATCCGGTAAATGCCTTTACGGCCGCCTGGGGCGACAACGCTGCCCAAAGTGGGCATTCTGCAAAGGAAAAGCCAAAACCACTGGTAAGTGGTGAGGAGAAAACACAAAGAAGAAGTCCAGCAACAAGCAGCGCAAGTGCATCAACGAACCAGGCGACAGCAAGACCGCTACAATCGCTCAGAAGGGGTAAGAAGATGGACGGAAACACCCATCCTACCAATGGAAATATAACGGCTTTATTTTTAATTTAAGGCAAAATCCTTGCGGAGGCCTTGAGCAGGGCAACAGACGCTGAGGGCCCTTCCTTCAAAGGAAAGCCCATATACATTGACAGATGTCTCCGGCTATGGTCTGAAAACAAAACTAATTGTTTACTGACTGGCTAAAAAAACATCATAGCCGGCAAACCCACAAAAACGGGGAACCTCAAGTGATCAGGAGACTGGGGTCAAAGGGGTAAGACCTGGTCATTCCTAAAAGCTTCTGGAAGAGAAAGGATGGTTCCTGATACTCTTCGTCCCCGAGGATATGATGCCATCCATCCTGGAACACAACCGCTGCCTTTCGTGCGGCATTGGGAGAGACTACCTGAAATTCTGAAAGGCTGGTGGCAAGTTTTACGAACTACCGCCAGGACAACACATGGAGGCAGGTAGCTCCAAACAAGAGAACACATCGGCACCTCCATCAGACAACCAGGACACTACCTTGGAAGTGGCTCCGAACTAGGCGGTGCAACGTGAAGCTTTAAAAAGGGAAGCGGAAGGGTTACCTGTGCAACCAAGTACACCCGACTCGGTGGCCTCCCTAGCGGAGCTGCTGACGAAACTTTCACGCACCACGGGAGAGGATTCGGTGCCAAAACGCCCTTCCAACTGCCTTAAACTTCTACGGATAACCCTACGACACAGAACCTCTGCTAGGTCATCATCATAATGCAAGAACCTTGAGTCAGGAAAGGCCGTATAAACGGCTTGAACGACAAATACATAAGCTGATAAAAATGCCTGAAACAGGGATAATTTAAACAGTTATTGTTACTAAAACATTTTGTTTTTTTCAAATTATAAATATATTTTATAACAGACTTTTGATATATATTTCTGAAAACTTTGATAACTTTGACAACACCGATTTGCATTATTTTAAAAATTAAATACAGATTGCTTCAATGTATCTTGGTGTTATTTATTGAAAATAAAATTTATCCATATGTGGATATATTACTCTAAAATATACTATGTTTGGCTTATTGGATGTTTTATCAAGTCTATATGGCGATTTCATTTCAATAACCTAAGTGAGGTAAATGAGAAGTCGAGACTAACGAGAGGAAAATACTAACCTATGAAATAGTTCGGCTGATGTAAGGTTGACAATAGTTGATAATATTTGTCTATCATCGGCAAACGGATTTCTTTTCATCTTTCCTCCTGCTCCCCATTTTCATCTTTACTGTAATCCTTCCCATTGGGGGAAGATTGCAGGAAAATTTTTTACAAACCATCTACAATTTGATGTACTGATAGTCCAATACATACCAATGTAGGTACAGTCTTAAGCTTCTCGATGGTAAAAAAGAGTTTCCAGGTTTTCTTGACTCATCGCAGGATTCTCATGAATATATGAATATGCAGTTAAAAAAATTATTAGTAATAATAGATTACTAATAATTTTTTTAACTGCTTCTCGGTCTAGTAGCACAGGCTCATCCTTTTATGAATTACTTTACTTTTATAAATTGCACTAATCGGATGATACTACCGCTTTGGTATGGTACAATTATCTATAATAAAATAGTATAAAGATCCTATATCGATTACTGTGTTCAATTTTATACAAACTATGAAGGATAGGCTTCAATCGCAGTTGGCAACTGATCTTTTAAAAAAATATGCATGTATGCGACGTACCATAACTAACTATTCCACAACCTCTCTTCCTTATTTCCTTTATATCTTCAAAATTTGGAATAAAACTCACGGAATGGCTCAATTTAGTTAATATTCTTCTCCCAATGTTTAAAGCGCGTAACAAATGCCTTCGTATTTTCTTCTTTTGCTCTTCACTGAATATAATATGCAGAATATAACATTTCGTATGTAATGACTTAGACTTTATTTTTTTTAAAAAATTGTTAAGCAAGTAGGCTTTTCACCCGATGTTAAGTATTACATATGTTAAGTTTTACAGGTGGTAGAGCATATCATCCTTTCACAGCATTTGCTGCACTTTTACGGTACTACCGCCCTTTATAAAGTCGGCATAAAATAAAGTATGCATGACGACCCCATCCTATGCAAAAAACCTATTTAATCCAATTTCCCAGGTTGACAACGCACTCGCAACGCTCCGGACGTTGCGTGTGTCCATGGGCGACGGGATCACTTACCATCAGGTGAACCGCCTGCTCGTGTATCTTGCTCTCCATACAACAAAAAAAAATTGCTAGTGAATCGTTGGGTAAATAACTGTATGAGAAGTTTAAGCACAAATGTTTTCGAAACCAAAATGATGGTTATAGAATGTAACTTTTTATGATAATTTTAATCGTCAAAGAAATATTTTTGAAGCTGATTAAGTGTCTGAAGGTGCCTCTTTATGGTTGTTTGTCATTATAAGTATTATTATATAACAATTTTAGTACAATATGTCCATTTTTGTTTTAAATGTTTTGTTTCTACTAATTATTATATTTTGTAATTATGTCAATTGATTATAAATGTTTGTACGAATGTTTACTTATTGTATGTGTAGTAAGGTATGGATTTTTATTGCCTGAACTAAATGACTTAATAAATGTCGTAAAATCCGAGTTGTAAATGTCCATGGACGATTATAATTGCTTAAAATCACGTAAATAATCCTCCACCTTTTCTCTATAAATGAACCCATCAACTGTGCTCCATTTTTTAGTTAAAATAATAAAGTAGAAGCGATGTATGATATAAACAGTTAACCTTTGAATTCAATTAACCGACAAATAAGAACAATATTTAATCAGCACCCTTCAGCACAAATTCCACCTGAATTCAATTACTAAAATGTGTTTTAAACCTATTGATTAAGGGTTGCCAGTCATGAAATAAACAGCCATTAGCTTTCATATCAAAACATTATGAAAAAATTGTATAATTATATTCGCCTATTCCTTAGTATAAATTTAAACAACATTTTTATGTGTTATGAAAGTAATAGAAAGTAAATCCAACGCAACCATATTTCCTGTAATTACAGCACGACGTTGAAAATGTAATATCTGTTTATGGTCATGTTGTTAATGCAACTGCAGCTTTGTCCGTCTGAATGAATCTCGTGCAAGCGACCTAAATAATGTACAATTTACATTTATCTCTGCAAACACATTTTGTAAGAATACTATAAGACCTTATTTTGAGAGTGAACTCATTTTTAAATTACATTTGTCGCATATATAGAATAGAGTAGCGGCCAAAGTTAGGATTCTCTAAAACTAAATGACTAATTAAACTTTTTGTGTTTTATTATTATTTCAATAAATGTGTTAAAATAACAATGTTTGAATCATTGACAGTTTTTATTTTATTTTCGTTAGGGTTCCGTAGTCCACTCCTCCCCCTCTTTGCGTCGTGTTCCTCATTACTGAGGGTCAAGTTAAGTCAAGTCCGTAGTCCACTAGGAACCCTTATAGTTTCGTCATATCCGTCCAGGCTCGTACTCCGCCGTGTCTGCACCGATTGTCACGAAAATTGGTGGAGAGATGTATATTTAAGATCCGAAAGTTGGTTTTTAAAATAAAGTAAAAATATGTTTACATCGTGAAACAAGAAAATTTTTGAAATCATATTACAATAATTCTGAAAAAATATACTATTTACCTCTAAGTACGTAGTTTCAACAAAATCATAGATATTTATTTTTATACAAATCGACCAACTAATGACTACCGTCCTCCTAACAAAATATATGCAGTCGACCGCAAAATGTAATTTGCCGGTACTTTTCAGGCGCTCGGATCGTCGAATGTCCATGCAACCGTGTCACGTTCGACACGCTCTTGTCCTGTGTTTTAATCGATATTTGAATCATTAAATGCACTTACTAGTGAAAGTTACTCCCTTCTCCATAAAAAAAATATATCCTCCATATTAATAATAATATAAGTATTATCTAGGTAAACTTATAGTAAAAATTATATTTGTGTTTATTTAATTTTATTTATTTATTCTTCATTGCAAACCTTAAATTAAAGATCACAAAACTAAATAAATTAATATTTCTTTTACCTAATAAATTTACAAGTTAAAATAATCCGTTTCTGTAACTGAAAATCTACTTAACTGTAAAACTATTCGATATTGGAGTTAATAATAACTGGAAACTAATGAGACTTCCGTTCAAATATGTTAAACAGCCAATGACAATGATTGAGGAAAAGGTATCACTCATATTTAATAATTCGATCCGCTTCAAAAAAACTAGTGTAACTTGGTAAGTCCTCCTGACCGAATTACGGCCACGGCGGCCAATCTACTCCGAGATTAGTGAACTGCGCAGAAGATATTATAGAGCACAAGCGTACGCGCAAACACAGGTGCACTCTCTGTTCCTGTACTAGCCTGATGGGATATCCGACAAGACCGGGGAGATATCTGGCGCAGGACCGACTTTTTACATGCCCCTCCGACGCATAGATCATCTTTCTTTTTAGGCAATCGGATGATCAGTCTGCATTGCTCTAATTCAACCAAGAAACAACAACACTAAATCATTGTCCGTCCGCGGGATTTGAACTCACGATCTCCGGTTAACCAAACAAGGGCCCATTTCACTAGATTACGGAGGCGTAACTTTGTAGTGAGTGAATAAACATCATTGACTCTTTCGTTCGACATCGTTTAGTTTAAACGAAATTTATCTCTAATTTTTAATCAATATCTCTGTTATTTTCGTCAGTTGGAGTAAATAAAATGATTTAGATGAACTGTCTAGGAGTATAGCGCTCCTCTAAACGAATCAAACGAATTGGCTCGTTTGATTGGTAGAGATTTCATCATTTCATAAGAGTGTTGTGAGCCACCTTTCAGCTCTAACATCGTGTTTTCTTCAAGTCATCATAACATTGCATTTCACGAAAAATACATACTCGTATGCATGGAACATTTCAAGTAAATTAGAAAACCGAGAAGAAAGTCAAATCTTTCAAATTACAAAACTAAATAAAACTTGTGAAAAAATATATCCTAATATTTTTTTTAATCTCAAATAATTTATTGATAAAATACGAGTTCTCTACAAGTAAAAATTACTCCATCAATCTAAAATTTTCAAGATTGAAAGCCACAACTACTCTTTGCTTATTTTTGGATGAATTAACTTCAACAGTCTTAAAGATCTCAGCGTAATAGCCTCGTAACAAATTTAAAGATGCATCTATCAAAGAGTTTAAAAAAAACTGACTGAAATGCGTTTTCAAAATATTTTCAATTCGACTTGAATACCGTTACGTCAATTAAAGGATGAACGGGTTTTTATTAATAATTGATACACTCTCAAAGTACATTGTGCCGTGAACGTTGTAGAGACTTTGATTGTGCACCTAGGCATTCTTTAATGTTAAAAAGTTAATTCTAATGGAGTTATGTATTACCCTGCAATTTAGTAGGCCGTTGATCAATTTATAAAAAAAGATAAGATCTAAAACCATGCCTCTACTGGCTAAGGGACAAATGTTATAATGTGAAGCGTAAAAGTTAGACGGTTTCTGAATGACAGGTGGTAAAGGAAAAGCCGCTAAATACTTTCTAAACGTTTACTACCACACTATTGTACTCTAAACATGATCTTATCAATGAATTAAATTATTTTTTGCTTGTAGAAGATTTCTTAAAGTCCCGCAAATTTATAAAAAATTACCCAAACATTTTAAAGCCTTTAATCACAATTATGTTTATATGTTTGTCGAACTTCAATTTTGTATTTAGTATGATGTCCAAATCAAAACAAATATAATTCAGAGTTAATGAAACAATTAGAAATATCGTTTATGTTCATGATGAACAGTAAAGGACCCAAATGTGAGCTTTGTGGAACCCCATAATGTGTACTATATGGATAATAATGAAACCCGTTAGCGACAATTTTTGAGCTTCTTTAATTCAGATAAGGCGCTACTAATCCTGAAGTGACCCACAGATACCCATTTCAAATAATTTGTTTATTAATATTCTATGATCAACCTTATCATATGCTTAGCTGCTAATCAAGCTATTCACAAAAAGTGCTAAGTTTATACAGGTTGATCTACATTTTATACGTCAATGTTGGTTAATTGTAATGTGGTATTTGAGATGCGAGGTGAGCCGACGACTGACAAATTTTAAAAAATTTTATCCACATTGCGCGAGAATTAAAATTAGTCTAGGGTTTTGGAAAATCCTTCTATAGCCATATTTATATACGGGAACTACTAAAGCATGTTCCCAACAATCTGGATACACGATTTCTCGTAAAGATTCGTTGAACATAATTTGTAAAGGTGATGTCAAGACCGTAGCGCATCTTATTGTTAAGATAGTTGAAAATATGTCCCATCTCACTCCTTTTCTTTTATCTAAAGATTTGAGAGATTTGTACATTTCATCTACTCTTATTTCTAGTGTACATAAAAATAGTAGAGCATCAATGTTGTAGACCATAATATCATTCCACAGCTTTTGCTGCACTTCTACGGTGCACTCGCCCGTGGAAGTACCACCACCCTTTATAAAGTAGGTATAAAAAATTTGGGGTGCCAGATGGCCATGTCTACCCTTTTCTTTTCCTAGTCCTTTCCACTCCAAATCCTAAACCCCGAACCCATGCTATCTAATAAACCTATTCTATCAGATTTCCCAGGTTGGCAATGCGCTCACGACTCTCCGGATGTTGCGCGTGTCTATGGGCGACGCGATCACTTACCATCAGGTGAACCGTCTTCGTGTTTGAAAAAAAACTGTGACTGAAATGTCTCAGTTTTATTTCTTCGATGTGATTGTCATAGGTGTTAGGAGTTGATTATTCGGATGGGAAAAACTATCTGCATCAAATTACATATTTTATCACCCGTGGGAGCAACTAGATGTCCGCATTGCATCTCAAAAGGGTAATAGCAGCTACTAAGGTTGCTAGATTACCAGGGAAGACGAGGGGAAACAGGTAAGGACTGGCAACCTCCAGCCATCTAACCAACCAACCAATCACACAACCAATAAAGCCAATCACACAACATGACAATAATTGTACATAAGATAAGGTCTACCTCCAGTCAAGGTTTTCAAATCAGTCGGGGTGACATATAAAACTAATCGATATATAAAAAAATACAAAATCTTATCCGAGTTCGTTATGTCAAACCAATTTTCTTAATTCCTTTATTAATTGGAATTCGTTATTCGGTTATTTGGATTTATTAATTATTTAATTATTGCTTATTAATTGGAATGATGTTAAGATTTGTTCTCAAGCATTGGAAGTTGTTAAAAATCTACTATTTAATAGATTCTTTATTGTTTTTGAAGTAATTAAAAATAAATTTCTCATATAGTAAGAAAGTAAATTAATTAACCGTTTTAACAGAACTTCGTATTTGTACTTGCCGTCCAAAACACCACATTGCATATTAAGTCAGTTGATCTAAGTCCTATTTCAAATCACTGCGTGTTCGTGTCTGGGCACAACAATTTGCTTACATTTAGAAAATAATTTGCATAACGGCAAAATATCTACTTCATCTGTCAACGAAAAAGGTAACAATATTTTATATTTACGCATTGTTGCCTGTAAATAGTTCTTGAAATAAAATATTGAAAAGGATTAGCCATATAAAAATAAAATTTATCTGCTTCAAATCAGGCGTTTGGCTGGCATTTATTTATCTCACTTAGTTCACTTAGTACTGGAATGATTTCTATGCAACCTGAATGAAACCATAACATTTAACGCTTTTTGATAATACGAACTCGCGGCAACAAACATAGATTCTAAGAATAGAGAACCTTCACCTTTCTTTGAAGTCGGTTAAAAAATCGAATTGAAATAAAAAACTTTGGGTAATTGAAACATGATTAATGGATATGTAAATCATAATGAGCTGCATACAGCATAGATTAAGCACAGAACGTGTTTATTCATGAGGTATTTACCAAAGTTTATGTCTATTAAGAAGCATTTTATATGCATTAGGGGAAACATGACGATTCAATAAATTACTAGTGGAATTTATGATAGAGTATTTATAAGCTCTTATGCAAGACTATGGACATAAAATGACAGCGTGCTATATAATTTGATATAAGCCACAATCACGGCCATCTTACGTTGCTTCCATTTACCTGTTCAAATATAATTTCCTGACGAAATACAATATTTACACTCTATATTCCCAATACTTCCATCAGTCGTGTAAATCTACGATATTAAAAAGTCCTATTCAAACAGCTGAGATGTGTTCCCTTTATTTCCCAAAGGAATTAAGAAAAAGACGAAAAGTGATGATTGCTTGTCTTCTATATAGAGGAATTTGCATATATCTTCTTATGAAACAAAAACTCAAGACAATGAATCCAGTTTTTATATATCATAGAGCATCAAAGCTTACAAAACAAAAGGCAACCATCAAAAGAGAGTAAACTATTTTCAAATATAGCAACTTTCTTTGTTTTAAATTATAATATTTTTTGGTGTACAAAAAATCACAACTTACTCAACAAAAGGAAAATTCAAGAATAGGCCTATTCCAACCTTAGAATGGCAACGTTCTTTTTAGCGTTACGAGAGACCGTGGGCTGCGGTGACCGCTTACCGGCAGGTGCTCGTTTTTTTTTTCTTAATGGGGAAGAAGATAAATGCGCAGACGGTTCACCTGATGGTAAACGATCCCGTCGCCCATAGATACACGCAACGTCCAGATAGTCACGAGTGCGTTATCAATCTGGAAACTTGGATACAATAGGTTTATTGCATAGGGTGGGTCCGGATTAAGGATTTGGAAGCAAAAGGAGTGAGAAAAAAAAAGGGTAGACATGGCCATCCGGCATCCCCAATAGTCATACATAATTTATTTTATGCCGACTATATAAAAAGTGGTGGTACTTCTCCAGTCAAGCGTGCCCATAGGAATGCAGCAAAAGCTGTGAAAAGATGTTATGGCGTACCACCTTTAAAACC
>JAOCPS010706543.1:0-10556 GCA_025505425.1 Graphium colonna | reverse complement strand
TAAGACTTACGCGAATATTTGACATTTTAAATTAAACAACTTTACGGATTTTATCGCGGTTTATTTTTAAATTTTTACATCCGACGTTTCGAACCCTTTACAGCGTTCATGGTCACGGGACCCTCGGGTGATAAAATTTAAACGTAAAGTTGTTTAATTTAAGATACAAAAAATATTTGGAGCAAGCAGTGGCGAAATTTCCATTTGAAACAGTGCGTCGATTCATAGCCAGACAGATTAAAGGCCAAAGCTGGCAATTTAGAATATTTTTTTATTTTTTGCTAAGACTTTAATAAAAATGTCGGTATAAATTTTAGTAATATTATATTACTTCATAATTAAATATATATCACTTGGGACAGAACTTATGGCTGGACTAGGTAGATCATTATCAAAACGCACATGCTTATTGTAAGTGACTTCAAAAATATAGGAGGTTCTTAATTTGATTATTATAGTTTTTTTTTATATATCAATAAGATCGGTATATTTGGCACAAAGATCCGCGTCGCAGAATATGTATGATATGTCAGTTGTGTGTTCGACCTTTAAATAGTAAGGTGCCCAATTAATCTTTAGGTTTACCATTTTAAATATGGCGGCGGGGTCATTGATCGTACTGGTCAATATTATACTAGCAAAAAGTTCAAACTTGTCACAGCAACATGGCCTTACGCCAATTTTCCGACTATCGTAATATTTTGTTGTCGTTAAGACTAAAAAAAATGTGTTTTTAGATGGTAAAAATTACGACTTTATATTACGTTTTACATATTATTATATCAATTTCACCAACTGGCACTAATTTAACAACGTGGCATAGGTTGACACGACAACCGGTACTTAATGTTCAGGCAATCTGGTGATTGGGCTAATACACCCCTAAAAGGAAACAACACAACGAAGGCATTGTTCTCCCGAGCGATTCGAACCCATGACCTCCGATTTGAGTAAAGCAAGCGCTAGTTTAATCAATTACCGAAGGGATAGTAAAAAGTTACTAACACAGTTTTGTGTTTACCTCTGTAGGAATTGTTTTATTCTCTATTTTATATGTTAATATTTAGATAACGTTATCTATGAACTACTGACTTACATTTAAAAAAAATCGTCGACATACCAGCAAGGATGGAATGCTTCATCGATACATAAAATATATGTCACGTCAGATAACAATTTGTTAAATAAAAATATCATATATAAACAGTACACAATAATAGTTGCATACTCTATAGTGAAAAATATATATAAAGAAAAAAGGAATGGCAAATTATATATATCTTTGTCCACATAGTATTGCATCTTATTGTGACTGCAATAGAATTTGTTGGCTATTTACAATTGCAAAATGCCAATATGTCACGAACACAAGTTTATTTTTACAGAAAATTACAAAAAGCGCCTTCGCAACGCCTTAAAAGTGTACTTTTGAAACATATCTTTTCCGTTATTTTGATTTTAAAAACAAACTATTTATCCGATTTAAAAAAAATTGTAGGACCGTTGTGGAAGTTTATTATATCAGATAAAACAATAGTTTTTCATATCAGTTCATAAGTTGCGGAGATAAGTGTTGATACATTCCTATTTTTGTTAAATTTATTTAAAATACGAACTAATGAACCGATTTATTTTGAAATTTTATGGGACTGTTTATGAAGAATGCTCTGTCATAAAATAAAGAATTTTTGAAATTGGTTCATAAAGGACGGAGATACGCGCAAAAATACATAAATGTTTTTTTTTATTTTGATTCGAAAGACAAACGACTTAACTGATTTTCCTCAAAAAAAATAATGGGACTATTCTGGAAGAATACCCTATTAGATGTGAAAAGAATTTTTAAAATCGGTTCATAAATGGCGGAGATATACACGAACGTACATAAAACAAACAAACATACGAATTGAGAAACCTCCTCCTTTTTTGAAGTTGGTTAAAAACTATGGTGTTTCCGAGGACTTTAATAGATTTATGCTTCGATATCTCGACTTTGCATGGTGGCGAGGACTAGTTGATTTATAAAAATGCTGAACTTTCTTTCCAAAATGTTTATAAATTGTCTGCAACCTCATCATATAATCGATTTTTAACACGCTCCTAATAGCATATCATATCTTTCAACGCAATTTTAACCAACTTCGAGACGCCTAATTGATTTGAAAATTTGCACACGTATTGAAGGCCTATGACAATAAAATAATGATTTTATTAAAAATTGGAGGAAAATATTACGAGTTCCATGTAATAACATGTATTTTTTTTTAGTTTTTTTAACTATATTTTTTTCTTTTAACAATAACTAAATAAAAATTCCTGCGACCATGTTTTTGGGTTTTTATTAAGTATTAAGCGTATTATTGTCATATTTTGTAATATATGCAAATCTTGTCTCACGGTGTTAGTGGTCGTACTCCTCTGAAACGGCTTAACAGATTTTCATATTTTTTTCTATGTATATATAGGTATGAGAATAGGTCATAACGTATGTTTTATCCTTCTATCCCATCTGTTATTTTTAAACGCAATTTTAGTATTTTTAATGCATTAAAATTTCTAAACCAACATAAGGCGTCAATATGTGACGTTCCGTTTGACTATTCTTCTCCGATGTGTTTTCATAGCAACGAGAAGCTCCGTATTCCGTTTTAACGAAAATTATTAACTTGACTAAAATTCTACGTTAACGGTTAGAAAGGGGTCACCCTTAATCCGTTAACCTCCTTTCTAAGCTGGTAATACCGCGGGGTACAGCTTGTATGTTATATGTTGTAATAATAAGTCTGCTATGTTGAAAAACAATTAAAAATGTTATCTATCTAGACGTCTCTTAGTAAACGAATTATTTTATAAATCTATAATGACCTACAGGATGTTAACGCAACTGCGATAATGTCTAGATTAGATAATTGCTATATTAAATGTAATTGTGTTCGCAGACATAGCATAGCAACACACGTACGCATACATTCTTAAGCATACTCTCTTAGGAATTGCGATTTTGTAAATTGTTTTATTTTGTAATGCAACATTATAAATAATGTAAGCAGAAAAACTCATATTTACTTTTGTTTGAGACCTTTTCTTAGCTCCGCATGTCCGTTACACAATTAGATAATCTTTATCCTATAGAAAAGAATACCGAACATACCTCTATGTCATTTTAAAACCAATATTATATAAATTGTACGTTATTTCACGGATAGATAAACAAACTGAAATAAGCGTCTGTGATTGTGTGAGCGATGTCGGTAATAATATTTTAAATATTATACACCACAACTTTTTTTCTCAAAATCAACTATTTTACGGCACCATTCGCCCTGCATCGCGGCATCGTGATCACTGTCTTTGTCATTGCGTTGTGTTTGAGGACGGCTGTTTCTTTTGCACACGGTTTGGCAGCATCAGCATTGTGCCCTTGAAGAACCTCGCCTTACAGTTTTCTTTAATTACGACCGACTCGAAATAAATAGTTTCTAATGAACTTTAAGTTACGATATTCCGCTCTATAGTCACTTTGCATGAATTTGGCTTTAATGCGTGTTTTTTTTTTCGGCTATGCACGTAATTTGTCTGTTTTTACTACTGCGGCTTAACCTACAGTTGTGAACATTTAGCAAGAACATGTAACACGCACAAATAAGACTATTTCCCATATTTGTGCAAAAAAGTAATAAAATTAGTTACTACATACTTTCTGAATATACGAGTATAGCAGGCATATTACGTACATTGTGGTATATATTAAACTTTTTACAATTTTGATTAATTTGTAACATTATATTGATATGATTTTCGTTCTTTTAACAGTCAAAGTTTTTTATGTTATTTTTGAAATATATAAAACAATACTTTTTTGGTCCACCATTTCTGCATTTCTTTTTTTATATTATGGTATAACATTCATGTTACTTGCTGCAAAGAGTAACGTCGAGTACACTCAGCTCAACAGTTACGCGATGGAAAAATTAATCGTTAAAGTCTATGGTGAAGCGTGAGATAAACTACCTGCGTATATGTATGTCTTTCAAACCAGAAGTGGGTTCCGAATACTCAATATGCGGTGGACCTTCCAAAGTAGGCATATCCCATTCCATGGAATCAAGCTTTTGTTTTGGCCATTGCGATTCATTTATGCCAGCTGACGTGCCAGACAGACTTGGTGTATTATCAGCAGCAGATGTACTCGTCGTGGTATCAGATGTACTGGGACTATTATTAGCGTCCAAATCTCTATTAGCAATCCTTCTGGCTGAAATCCGCCTTTGTACCTCAGGAATGGTAGGCAACTCACGTTCAGAAAAGGTTTATACTAGTCTAGAAGGCAGAAGTGGATTCTAAACCTCATTAGCACTGTCACTTTCAGAACTAACCGTCGTATCATATAGATAATAGTCCGGATCTGATGAAGATACAGCTCGTCGAGTGTATTTTTGTTATTTCCACACTATTACGTATAATGAGATTCTGTATAGGGAAACGAGACTGATGCAAAGTATTCCGTCTTCGTTCTTCAAAAGAGAACTATTCGAGTTTTCTAGACCTGGGTCCCAAAGAATCATTACGTAATTTGTTTAAAGGAATCAAGATCTTGACTTGTATTTTTCAGTTCATATTTAAAAACTTGATATATGGCCAAAAATATAAGCATTAATTCTTAATACACAATGATGTACATAGTTATATTACGCTTGAAAAAATATAGATTAATTCTTCCTGTAACAAGACTGAGGAAGATAAGTAAAGCTTTTATTGGACAATCCCTCTCCAATCGTGCACTCTTGTCAGAGTGGTCGTGGTTCCAAGATGAATCTTGCCGATGGAGCTCCTTGTTCACTGATGTCCTTATGGTGGTCCTCCATCGGATACGGTTCGTTGCATTGTAAGAGCATTTCACAATTGTGCTTTTTGTGATAGCTTTTGAAGGAGACCATTTGTTGTTGTTGTTTTTTTGTTTATGGAAAATGGTAGATATGGCCATCAGGCATCCCCAAAAGTCTTGCATACTTTATTTTATGCCGACTTTATAAAGGGCGGTGGTACTTCCCGGGGCGAGCGCGGCCGTACAAGTGCAGCAAAAGCTGTGAAAAGAAGTTATTCTCCTTCAACTTGGCCCTGGACTATGAATCGTTCCATCGAATTAGAATTTCGAACTATATATCTTAAATATTTCAACAGTTGTGTTTGCACAGTCGACGCGAGTTTTTCTTCTATTTGTAATTGTAAAAAAAAATCTCTGAGGATGGAGACATTCGCTCTATGCGCAAATCGATGGTATTGGAAATACACTTTTACAACAAAGTCCCATTAAACTGTTAATATTATTCTGTTTATTAATTTAAGGAAAGTGATAAGGAATGTTTTTGTGTTAAAGGTTATTATAATATGAATAATTACTAAAATAATAGTACCAGCTGGCAATGAACTACTCTCTCTAGGCTGTTTCAAGTTAAATAAAACATTATATGTTATACATATTATGTAGGTAGTTAAACATATATGTTGATATGACCAAAACATAAATAATGATTAATGGTGCAAAAAGTAGTGTCGAGGTAGACAGGCAATGAACTATGTCGATGAGTATATGTATTTAGGACAAGTAGTCTCCTTCAATGGCAGACAAGGAGAAGAAATCGACCACCGAATGAACTTCTAGTTTTTAAATCATCTTATGTTGCGATCTTCCATTGCCTCTAAAAAGCAAACTCATCGACATGTGCATTTTACCCATCCTAACCAAAACAATCTTCAACCAAGCCAACCCATCAAAAAACTTTGTCAAAGAGCTATGGAACGCAGCGTGCCAAGTTTCCAATGAATTGATGGTGTAATACGGAACTGGGTTCTAGAAGTGGAATTACGGATGTAAGTTGCAAATCTCCCTCCCTAAAATGGAACTTGGTCGGCCTGCATCCTGGCAGATGGGCCGTCCTAGCTAATAAATGGGTGCTGCAAGGCGGGCAACGTCGTAGAAGCAGACCCAAAAAACGTTGGTAGAGTGACTTAACTGCATACAAAAGCGATTTGGCCTGGGGGTGGGGTGGTTCCTTGCCCAGCAGTCGGTTTTTCCCAGGTCGGTGGCATAGTCATGGTTTATCACTAACCAGTGATATCACTTTTAAATTGAATAAGGATGTTTTGATTTTGTCTACTGTGATATTTCATTAAGTTTAAATCGGAAATTGTCAATAAAATAGCAAAACATTCAATGATATCACAAATCTCACGGGTTTTTAAAGATTCTTTATATTCTTTTTAGTTACAACAAACTGTCGCCATCATTGCGGTATCATGCAAAGAAAGCCTCCCCAAATCATTTTATTTCTTTAATAGCAATATTATATTTAATTCTTATCATGGACATATATATCGCAAGAACAGTTAAGCTTCGTCATGTTGACATCGCATCTCTATGATGATTTTATACATATAATAATATTTGAGTTGGTGGAGGTGGAATTTTTTGCTTTTTGTCGTCAGAACCTTGACCCACCACTAACATTTTACCACAAAAAATATGCAAATCGGTCTTGCTGTTTTAAAGTTATAGCGAGGTTAACGAATAGCTATTGATTATATATAAGGTGTTAGAGCACAATATCTTTTCACAGCTTTTGCTGCACTTCTACGGCCACGCTCACCCGAGGAATTATGCCATTAATAAAGGTATGCATGGCTTTTGAGGATGCCTGATGGCCATGTCTACCTTTTGTTTTCCGCTTTTTCTTTTCTCGATAAATAAGCTATCTAATATAAAAAATATTTTTCAATTCGGACCCGTAGTTCCTGAGATTAGCGCGTTCAATCAAACAACGGACAAGAGCTTGCATATACTAGTATATAAAAGTGAAAAGTCGGCTTTATTACAAGCTTTCATTCACTTACACCTGTCCCGTTGTCAGTGCATGTGCGCGCAAGTTAAATTTGACTTGTAAAATGAGTTTCCGATTAAGTTGAAATTTTGCACGCATATCGCGGGACAATGCAATAATATGATGACTTAGTGCTGATCCAATGATGGCGTTGGAAGGGGGCCATATGAACTCTCTGATTAAACGACACAAGCCTATCGACTTTGGGCTTGTTTGATTCGTCTCGAAAAGAATTGAAAACCTAAAAAGCTTGTTTAAAAAAACATTTTTTTTATCTTAATTTATAAATTAGTGTAGATAAGCTCTTGTCCATGGTATCAACCACGCACAAATTTTGAGTATACATATAAAATACTTGATTTTCGTAATTATATGGCCTCTTTGTAAGTTTTTGCTTAGATAACAGCTTCGTTATCTTGTGTTGCAAATAGATTGGCCCTAGCATAAGAATTATGATGAAACCAAGAAAGCCTTGGCTTCATAATGTACTTAAAACAGGTGGAATGTCCGTATGATATTTAACTCTTTACAAAGTACTTGTATTTAAGTTAATTAAAACGAGAACTGCGTCACAATAAAATCTGTCATATTTATTTTTATAAACACAGGTCATATGTAACGCTTAGTACGTTAAAAATGTTCAGTGATAAAAAGTGCATTTATCTCTGAACATTTTGCAGGTGGTAGAGAATAACATCTTTTCACAGCTTTTGCTGCACTCTTACAGCCACTCTCGTCCGGGGAAGTACCACCGCCCTTTATAAAAATCCCTAATCCCGACCCATCCTATCCAATAAACCTATTGTATCCAGTTTCCCTGGTTGACAACGCAAAAAAAATCCTCGGAACATTGAATCCGAGTTAGGCCTCTCCGAAATTTGTAAAAAATTATAGCACGAACGTTTTCCTTCGAGTGATTTATGTTGTGCGTGACCTGACAAATTTAAAACAACGTCGTAACTAAATAGTTTCATTAATCCTAATTATTTCAATTGTTTTGCTACTATAAATACAAATAAATTTGAAAATTGATCAATTTCTAATCCAAAATTAGCGGGAAAAACTTAAAAGGCATGTCCTGAATTCAACCATTCTGATAATTCAGACACAATTGGAATAATTTCAATCGCCCAATCTGCGATTTCCTTTTAATCACGATTTATGTTCGCCACCGCTTCCGACAGTGATTCTGTGGTCATATAGTTACGTGGATATATAGTTGTGTGTCATCGGCATATAAATGAAAGTGTGAAAAATTAACCCTCCTATGTATGACGGCCGTGTAAAAAGCAAACAGTGTTGGGCCGAGAATGTAGCGTTGAATTACACTCCTATTAATAAAAGCCGGTTTCGAAAAAATATTTAGTCCTTCGTTATTGGCACATTGGACGAATTGGTTGCGATTAGTAAAATAAGACTTAAACCAATTAATTGCAGATGTTGAGAAAGCAAAATAGCTTAATAGCCTAATTAAGACAGGAATAGACACACAGTCAAATGCTCGTGAAAAATCTAGCAGAACAAGTATGGTACCAAGTTCTTCATCCGAAGCCGTAAGAAGATCGTCAACGATGTGCAAAAGCGCAGATATGGTGCTATGTTGCTTACGGAAGCCTGATTGCAGTGAAGGAATTACATTAAAAAAATTAAAATTACAGTTAAAATTGTAAAAGTACACATTTATCAACTATTTAAGAGAGTGCAGGAAATATAGCAATAGCTCTAATAATGTGGTAAAGGGACGGGTTCCTCAGTAAAAGACGCGGCTAAATTCAGGTAATTCAGCATGATATGATCCTTCCGACCGATTTCGGCTATTGCAACCTCATTGACTCCTTTGGTTTGGTTTGACGCTCATACGTCCGATGGCTTATGTAGTCGTTGTTTGTGGTAAACCCTTGCGGAAAATAAGGAAACAGCACACCGTTGACATAATGGTAGTGAATGACAATACGCTTGCGAATTTGTAACTTATCGCGTTTTAGCTAGAGAGTCAGTGAATGGAAGACTACATATTCTTGAAAAAAGCCTATAATTTCCCCAGTTATTAAATTTTACGCGCGATCTCGGTAGCTAGGTTCTGCGTCAGTGTGATATTTTGAAGATAGGAAAACATAAAGTACCAGCCTATTCTTACATTGTCCTACTGCTGGGCAAAGGCTTCCTCTAGTTAGAGGGTCCACCACGCGGACCAAGTGCGGAATGGCGGACTTCACATATCTGAGAAATTATTTCTTAGATATGCAGGTTTCCTTACGATGTTTTCCTTCACCGTAGAGAGCGCGGTACGTCAGCAATTAAAAAATTGGAAAATTATCACAGGTTCAGGTTCACCTCGACTTAACAAAATTAAAGGCGAGCGTCCGGATACTGAGCTACCACGGCTCTAGAAAAACATATTTGAAGAAAACTGTCGTTTTTATATACTACAGTATGTTATACTATAGTAGCTACTTAAAAATTTAATTTTCAATTTGCCACCAAACCGTAAAACTAATTTCAAACGAATAAATTATATACTCAGTATTATTCGTAAAGTGTTCCATTTTCAAAATTTTAACAATTTTTTTTATTATATTGCTTTCAAGTAACCACTTTTAAAAATTTTAAGTGTAGTTCTCGTAACTTCTCATTTGGCAATTTGAATCAAATTGAACTCATTTTCTGCAAAATTTAAAGCAGAAAATTTCTTTCTACCTTCAACGTCAACCTTAGGACCAATTAACCTTTGGTAGGATTTTTCTTCTGAGAGCATTACTCCACATTCATATGTCTTCTTGATGCCATAGTAATTTGAGTAATTACTATGGTATCAAGAAGCATAAATATGGCGGTATCGGTAACCTGAAAAAAATATACTTACAATTAGCATGTCGGATCGTTAAATACATATATCCGTGGAAACCGATCCGGATACAAATATTTGGTGCCAAGATCCGCGGATACGGATACGGATCTTCACTTTCTTAGTTTATTTAACTTACTGAAAATATTTAAACTCGATTGATCGTAATATAATTGATTTAGTACCTTAGATTTATGCACTATTTGTATGGTACCTTACGGTATATGTTCGGAATATAAAGGTGCCAAATATTAGATTTTAAGAAATAAAGTAATAATCTGATTACAATTTAAAACGTTTTCATTGCTACATTGTCTTTATATAGAACCAGTCGAAATTTACTTAGTGCCTATCTGATTATGAATTAAATCATATATATTTTCTTATCGTAACTGAAGTTCAATTTACTGCACTATTGCTTAAGATGGTTTATGGTTTTAATAGTTAAAATTTACTCGATTAAAATGTAAACCCGTTTATAATTGAGGCAAACGTTCTTGACGTTGTTTGTGTTGATGTACTTTGACCTCTGGCATGACTGGTTCGTATAATTAATTTATTCCTTTGCTAGCGTCTCACAGTTTGTTATTAAAACGTTCTTTTTTTTGATTCTTGACTGTTAGTACATGCCTGAAACGTAAATTGAAATCTTCTTTAAGCATTAAAGTTTCCGGGTTGACTGGGGAGAATGCCCAATTATATATTATTCAGTCAAAAATATATATTATATAAATACATTAAGTCCGCCTTTTGTTATTCCTCTTATTCAAGGTTTTGCAATAATGCATAAATAAAATAAACTTCAGGGTCACATCACCGATGTCAATTTAACA
>JAOCPS010706542.1:0-19724 GCA_025505425.1 Graphium colonna | reverse complement strand
TACAAGTATAATAATATAATCTTTAATATATCATTTCTATTAAATCCTTATATGCACCTACCTAATCTTTTCTGTACTAAAGATTAACTGGGAGATGATACCTCAGGCATCTCAATAAATGTTTTAATCATTTTTATAAAAACCATATTGGGGTAAGCCTAATTAATCATAGAAACACGTGACATAGTAATAAACAATACACATACGTAGACACTCAAATTTGCGAGTACGCGCACACCCCGATACGCAGATTCACGAACTCCAAATATTTGTACAATTATTATTATTATATATTTTTTTCTCTATGTATTCTACGAATAAATCGTTGTTATTATGTATGTCTGAAAAAGTAATATTGTGTAGCATGACCATTATTTTTTCAATTCTTCGATATGCTACATATTTTATTGTTTAACAACGTAAGAAATCTTAGATAAAAAAATGTATATGTAATAATTTCTAATGCTGCTTCTCTTAATTTGGCTCATACTGTATTACTTGTTGTGCTTAGAGGGGGAGGACTACACCAGCATACTGCTGCTTTAATGCAATAACATACTTGCAAATACATAATGTATATTTGTTCTATATAGAATTAATAGCAACTTATGCTTTTAATTCTATTACATGTTATAACATCTGTAAAATTTAAATTACAACGTTTTTCATAATTATTATTTGTTAAGTGTTTTTTAGCAATTTTGTATGTTACGACATGTATGTTATAATCTGCGACATGCATCGTTGTTAAATATTTTAAGTGCATCTATTTTGAACTCTCTGCCCACAGGTATATGCAAAATAAGGACAATTCTAAAAGGATATCTGCACAACTATAGACAGCAATCCTAGACATTTTTTATACTCCAGTAAGAAAAAGTCCAAGTTTTGATAAAAAAAGGCTTTGATACAATAAGTTAATTCGGCTGATAATAAGTTCAGATGATAATAAGTAAATTCTGCAAAGTAGTAGTAATGGTAGTAACAATAGAAATGTTTTGAAGTAGCTGAAACGAATGAGTAAAACCACCCGAAGACTGTAAATACTTATTATTACTGAATATTTTAAATACTTTCATTTGTCATTGGAACCGAGTAATGAATTTTTATCGAATGGAGCAGTCAGAAGAGTATGTTTAAAACAGTTGAATTGGAGAAAAAAAAGTAGTGCGAAATGCTATTATTTTTTTGAGTTTCTTTACTCAATACATGAAATGATTTAACAAAGCTATCACTATTGCATCTCTAATGCATTCTTACACATCATAATGATAATTCTTATACGTACGTGCTATCTAAATTTTAAACATTATTTTTTATTTAAATATAATATGATTTAAACACGCCTACGACGTCCATAAATGAAAAAAAATAACGATGCGTAGTATAAATAATCATAATATCAGAAGCCATATAATGATATTATGCCTAATCATATGATTATAAATGCTTTTTTTATATTATTCTACTATATAATCATTTCTACCGTTATGCTTTAGCGACATCCGTTTAGCGGGACCCGTGTGCAAGAAAACCAAATGTCTAACCGGTCTCTTATGCTTTGTAAAATAATTGTCCTTTAATTTAGTCTAAGACTGAGTTACTTCGCTAATCTTAAATAAAGATGTAGCAACATGAAGTCTTAAATAACAACATTAAGATATTACTTGGAGATAGTATTATGTAATATGTGTTATTTGTAAAACCGTATTTTAGTAAATGGTACTACGAATTTAATGTTTTAAAAAATAAATGGCGAGTCCGCATTCACTGTAAGCTACATTGGACTTTAGCAAAGCTGATTTAATTGACTTTATGTGTTTTAGTTAAAGTTGAGGTTTCCTTTAGCGTTGATCCTTTCTCAATCGTACTATCAGTTAGTAAGAAGTCAACGAAATTTCATTTCAATTTTATGTAATCCTTTAGGGCAGTTTTGTTGTAAACCTTACTAGAGTTATGAAAGAAATTAATACTTGCCTTCAATGATAGTATCATTAATTAAGAAACTTTTAAGACCCATTCTCTCTATGATATTGAAAGGCAAGTTGGCAACAAAACTCGAAGTGAAACTTAATTAGAAGTTGTCGCGTATTTGCCGTTGAAAAATTTTATTTCCTGTAGCCAGGAACATACATAGTCAAATTGTTTTATAAAAAAAATGTAAAAGAATTGATTGATGAGGCCAGGTATTAAAATTCTTGGCAGGTGTCTTAAATCTTTCTCCAAAACAACATCTTGTCTTGTGTACACCAATGTCTTATTTTTTAAACTGTTAATCCTGATGGCCGGTCGATAACTTAGGACATGGTAGGGTTACTAAGAACAAAAGAACGTATTTATACATTTATAATATTATTTTGGATCTGTGTTAAAAAGACGTAATATTATATGATTCTGATCAAACAAATCACTGAAATTTTGAAAAGAAAAACTGGAAATATGTACCTAGATCTAAATAGAATGTTGATATAGGTCTTTCATTTTATTATATTAATAGTTTAAGTGAACAATCTTTTAAATATTAAACAACTTCAACATTGATTCTCATAAAAAAGGTAAAGAGATCTGGCCATATAGTTCATAAATGATTATAGAGCCTATATTATTTTATTTGGGGTCACATTGTAAGATACTCGGTGAATGCGTACCGAGACATAATGGCCAATGTACGCTGGGAAAATGGACATCGATCTGATTTAATTGAGACGAAGCGCTCTCGCACGCTACAACTTTATTTGACTTATTCTTCTGATAAGCGAGCCGTAACGGCTAACTCTATCAGAATCTGTTAAAATTAATAACATTGTGGGTGTATTTCATTTGGAGAGAATGAATTATGCGGAGAAATTTGCAAATTACTCCCAATACAAAATAGCCGATGAATAAAATTAAAGACTCATTGATTATGTTTAGTAAATCTAATTCGGTATTGATATTAATTTTATATTATATTCTATATAGTATCAAGTACCAAACGAAAGAATGAGCTTGAACGTGAAAAATGAGCTATACAACGCGTTTGTTTATAAATATATGTAGATATGAATTGAATGTAGAATAAAAGTTGAATACTATTATTTGTTGGATACCAGAATTTCTAAACGTAAATCTTTGCCGAAACTTTCTCAAAATTAAAATCATGATCTAGTCATGGCTTTTGCATTAAATTTAGTGTGCATTTAGTCAAATATTTCAGAACTTCGTTTAGAACGCTGTGTTGTAAACGCAGCTAATATAAATATCTTCCTTTTAGTAGAGTTCAGTCATTATTTAGTAAATGTTTTATAAGAGATTAAGATTTAATTACAATGATATTAGAAAATTTTGTATTTTATTAACAGTTTAGTGAAAATGCAATTGCATGAATAAATAAATATTGTCTCTGTAGGGACTAAATATGTGGATTGTACAGCTTTTCGCTCATATCACCTTGATATAAGATCGGTTTAAATATCCGTATTGAATATTATGTTTATTATAAGAGGGATTACAAAATAGAGAACATTTTTATAAAAAGGTTAAAAACAAGTCAAATGAAAATGGTAATTCACCAAGTCAGTTTTAATTGTGATTCTAAGCGTTGAAAATTCGTAATTAACATAAATATTTATCTCATTGTCCCCAGGCAGCAATGAGGAACAGATTACTGCGGAGAAATGTTTTGTTTGCATTATACGTTCAGGGATTACAAATGATTGTGCGACTTGATTCCCAACGGAATTTTATGTTTCGGCTTTTTCGCCTCTTTTGTTATGTAAATTATACGTCTTGCATAATTAATCTCGTTTTAGAACACGAAATTGTCGATGGTTGCGTTATTGATAAAAAACAGATGTTTTTTGTTAAATATGTTTATTCTTTTTGCTTATTCCTTGCTACAATAATACTTATTAAACAATTTTTTTAACATGTATTAAAAGTTGTTTTACCTGAATTAACGTACGTCGAATTAAGTGCTTAGAGAAATACGAGATCTCCTTTATGAGAAATCTTAGAGTAATAATTATCATCTTATTTGAAACCTGTGCCTATGTGCTGAAATAACTCTATTTAAAACTTTAGATTTTTTGCCACAAAAACGCATTGTTCTGTAGATGCTTAAAATTAATATTATTATTTTTAACTAAGCTTTTTATCACAACGAAATAAATATTTATATTATATATAATAATAATTTTAATGATATTAATAATTATTATTTTTTTACGTGGTCGTACTCCAAGAATAGTAAGGGTGGTGTCACAGAAATTATTCTAGCGTAACGAGTTTGCATACGAAATATCCGAAAATCTGCGTCGTCGAGTGTTCAAAGTAAATTACTATAGTTACGCTCAGGATAAATCCATTGAATCCTTGTGATCAACCGTCGAGCTAATGGCAGTAGAAAAATATTAAATTTGCTGCTAGAAAAATAGCAAATGTATGCATATAATATCTAATTTTCCTTGGTTTATTTTTTGCATAATTGCAGTAATAATTTTCGGTGTAACTAAATTTTGTGCGTTTTAACTATTTATACACATGTGGTTATTGGCTTACATTTTAATATTAATTTATTCCATTTGTTGCAGCTTTCAGCAACGTTACTGGTGCCTATTCATCTTGCGATGGATGTATTGGAAGAACGGCTAGCAGTAAATCCAAGTGGGTGTTTTTAGACAAAATGTAATATTTCAATTTCCCATTATGAATCTCATGAATTAGTCAATCAATTTAGTATTGCTGACGTAAGACCATTGCTTCACTAGCACCGATAAGTTTTTTTTTAATATTTCCTTTTCTTATTTCTTTATATTCTTTTTCTCTTCTTATATATCAACGACTTTCAATAGTTATTGGCCAGTTTCGCTCAAAATTAAAAACAGCTAGGCCAATTTTCCTATACTTTGTATTATAATGTTAAAGTTCGTTAAGGTCAAACTCAATAAATAAAAAAGAAATAACGATATTCTAGGTCATTAAATTAAATATTATTTTACATCTGAAAATCTGTTCACAGTCACGTCAGTACGAGGGTTGCCTTTTATATTTCGCGATTAGAGAACAAAAATAAATATGAATCATCGAAAATCACTTTATTGTTTGTCAAAACATTCTGCATGAACATGAAAAAATACAAATTTATATAGATTTGAACCAATTGTCGACGCACTTGTGCCACTCTGATTGAGGTATCTCCAAAACATGTATTCTAAACACAGTAACCGCTTCTTCAAGTGTCAAAAAACGTTAACCTCTCAGTTTGTTTTTTATGAACGGGAATAAAAAGAAGTCAATCGGTGCAAAGTCAGGACTATACGGCGGATGACTCGCCAAATCGATGTTTTGGGTGCTCAAAAATGCAGTGGTTTGAGCCGATGTGTGAGGGCTCGCATTGTCATGGTAAAGAGTGATCCGTCTTCAGCGATTGGTTTTCCTAATTTTTTGGAAGACAACTGGAAAATAAATGGTTGTTTACCAGTCAGAATTGACTGTTCTGCGTTGTTCTAATGGTACAGTTGTGACATGTCCAGGTTTTACGAAAAAACAGACAACCATTTGCTTAGAAGTGCTTCGAGCACGAACAACTTTTTTTGAATTTGGCTAATCCTGAAACACCCATACAGTCGACTGACGTATAGTTTCGGGCTCATACGCGTATATCCAAAATGCATCACCTTTCTCGGTATCATAGACGTCTTTTGAGGCACCGCAATTGTATATATTGAGCATTTTTTCGTTCAACCTCAAGAAAGTTTAGTAAAAATAAATATATATCCAAAATAAAGCAACGGATTTTGCGAAAGAAAAATTACTAGAGTCAGTACCCACTTTATTCATTTTAACGTTGTGCATGTATGTATCATAATAATTTAAAATAAAATCTATTACATAAAATGGAACATAAATTATGTTAACCTAAGTACAATTAGATAATTTAAATAAAAAAAAGAGTAAAATAAAAGGTTTATTTATATTAATAAAATACCTTTCTAAAACTAAATACCACGTGACTACTGCTGACATACGTGACTATTGCATCTATATGTTGTTATACAGCATAGCGGTAGGGAACAGGCTGGTTTTTTTTCTTTGTTCGAGACAATGTTCTAGCATCGCTCCCCGCTGCCGGTCTTTTTACCTGCTTGCACTTGCACGAGACGGACGCGTTCACTTAGCTCGCATGGTGACGTCATTTGCATTAGTATTATACCGACGCGTTCACCAGTAGCTACGTGTCTTCACGCGTGTTGTTTTCAAACGTACAATCTCAGATTAGACAATAATACAGACAGAGCGCAATGACAGAAAATTGACGCCAGTGCGGTGAATTGACTTTTAGTCGGTAAATAAAATCTCCAATCAGTACTAAGCAAAGCGTTGAGCGGACACCTACAAACAGCGAACATGCAAGTAGAAAGAAGATTCGTAGACGGAAAAAGAAAAAGGATAACCATCCGTCTGCTGTTGATTTGCCTTTAGTGCCTGAGCCAATTACTCAATCGGAAGCGACAAACAGCAACAATTTCATGGATGGAGGTGGCTAAGAAACGTAAAGTCACAAGAAAAATCCCACTTACAGAGATTTCTCATTCGGTGAAAACTAGGACAAGTAACAGGAAGAAGCCTCTTCGTGCTCCTATGTCTGCGGCTGTGACAATTACTCTCCAGAAGGGGTCCGAATTAACTTATGGAAAAGTTATGGAAAAAGCAAAGCTAACATAAAGCTAGCCGACCTCGGTATTGACACAGTGCGCCAAAAATGTGCAATAAACAGAGGTATTTGAATGGAGAGAAAGAGCGCCAACTGTGGTTTTACAACCTAGCTGATAAATTAAGCAAGGTTCTTTTTGACTTTAAAGTGCAAGGTAATCGACGAGTATTACGACGAGTGATATCCGGCTTAAAAACGTTGATTATACTGTCAGCTCATCAGAACTAGCCGTAACGGTCGCTGATGTTCAGTACATCACATTAAAGTCAGGGAAGTTCGATGATCACCAAATGTCATGGAAATTTGCTGGATTTGTTGTCCCATAACAGCTGTTTGGAAATTAGCGGAAGCTAGGTATATCACTGTGGGGCGGGGATCGCGTTGATCTGCTTAAGCCCAGACCCTTGCATTGCTTCAGATGTCTTGAAAAGGGACATGTTGGAATCAAATGCACGAACAATGTCACACAGTATTCGCTGTTATGCCTTTGGCAAGCCTGGGCACAGGGCGAAAGAATGTAGATCTACAACTCTTAAGTGTCCACTGTGCTTTGATCTAGGACGTCCCTCTGGACACCGTCTAGGAAAACGATATTCCACTCCACCTAAGAGGACAAGAACAATTTGTCCACTCAAAGTAGCAAAGTAGGCTAACCGACAGTAGCGACGGAACCGATTCCTAATTCGAATATGGAGGTTGAAGAAAGCTTAAATTCTCATCCATAAATGTCCTTCAGGGCAACTTAAACCACTGCTTCAATGCCCAAAATCTGTTCATGCAGACAATTGTGGAATGGATGGTAGCGCTTGCGGTAATTGCAGAACATTGTGTAGTTCCTGATCATCCCTGCTGGTTTGGTGATAATCTAGGTTCCATTTACTGCAAGTGAAGAAAATGTGCCCCTCTTGTAATTTATTGGCAAAGGGGGAAGTTTTATTGCAGTCCAATGGAGTATCCTTACTATGGTTGGTCGCTATAGTTCACCCAACATACCTCTCGCTGATTACAAGCTGTAGCTTTATAGGTAAGCAAACTGCGTTAACGGGTACTTAACTCGCCGACAGATAGTTCTTGGCGACTAACGCCCGCTCTAGAGTCTAACATAAAGTATGTAAAATAGTTAATACTATGCAAACCTGAAAGAACAATATTCATGAGTCTCATAAAGGTAGAAGGTGCATTCTTGAGGCAAATAGCATTCGGTTAAACTGATAATGCCTTGATGGATTATCAGGGCATTATCAGTTTAACCGAATGCTATTGAATGGAACACCCTGAACGCCAAAAGCTAATTTTTCTGCATCTGACTCTATTTTACACACTTGATGGAACAGTGACGCCTAATTGAGAGTTGATGCCCTGGTCTAACATATTTTTTATTTGTTTTCCGACTTCCCCCTTGTTGCATTCGGGAAAATGATAACTTTTTACATTGATAAGAGTATCGGAAGTAGTACGAATCTCGTGTTGTATAGTTTTAGTAGCGGTCAAGTAATCGCCTTCCAAGTAAAATATATCATTAAATCCCGAACACAGTTTTCGTAGACACAATTATTTTTCCTTATTAGATGGTCGTATCTTAAGGCGTTTTGCACTCGAGTGGCATTATCTAAGTTTGACTTAATTGTATAGCAAGGAAACGTTTTGTCTACTACAGGGCAAGTCGAAATTTTATCGGTTTTGTGTTCTGAAACTAATGAAACCGGTTCTAGGGTTAACTTCATCGATTTTAAAATTACTTCGTTTTCAAAAATTTTAAGCACAGAAATATTTATTTTATTATTCTAATAGCACGCGTAAGATATTTTGAAAATGATAAATTCGGATTATCTTTAAATTTTTCCGTTAAATTTAAACATTCTTTAAGCTCAGGATTAGTACCAAAACACTCGATTGACGTTTCGGTACGAGTGGAAATTAAATTTGTGGGGAATTTAATTTCGAAATAGAAGGGATTTTCTGCAAATAATTGAAGTCTGGATTCTGTATATGAAATGGATGCATTATATGTTGATAGGAAATTAGTCCCAATAATACCATCATAATAAAGATTTACGTATGATACTATATGGAAATAAAAAGAATGATGATGAATGAATGAAGGAATGATGTCGCTTCATTTTCGTATTGAACGTAGAGTGTGAATCTATCTTTAGTCTCGGCGAACGATCCGACGTCGATGATGCCCTTGAACTTTACTTTAAATTCAAATTCATTCATTTGCCACAAAATAGGGTACGGTTATATAGGTGTTACAGAATCATTGAGTGCGGCCTATTTGATAATATAATATTAACATGCAAAAATTTGTATAAGGTACAGAAAAAATAGTGAACACATAATTATGGAATTTCATAATCATTTTAAATGAACGAAAAAAAGAAAGAAAATAAATTTGTTTCACAAAAAACTCTACAAGCGTACATGACCCAAAAACAAAATAATAAAACTTGAAATTATTAAAAATTTAAAAAAAATCAGCTACAGTAAATTTATCTTGATACAAGTGTTTTAGGCTGCACGCCGCATGTAATGCCAAAAAGGTCCATCGCTCAGTATATAATTTTGGTTAAACAATAATCACACCGCTGATCTTAAGCAATGGCCATTTAGTTTAGAATTACAGATCCAATTAAATCTGATTGGGGGTGGAATATTATTCCAGCAATGGGTGGCGGCATATCTGAAACATCCTCTAAACGCAGTTGTTTTAAATTTTGGTGTGGCCTCTCTACCTCTCCTCTCCGGGTTTTGTGGCTGACCTAATTGAGTAGGGGTAGTGATCAGTTCTCCATTTTAGTTCTTGATAAAGGTATGGACGTTTTCTGGTATTTTTATTACCAAATAACAGAACACCTTAATGTGAATTCCTCCTTGCTTCCATTTTAATATGTTATGTTTATTTCAATATGGTATAACAATACACCACACATAACTTCTGTGTGGTACATTGTAACCGTAACGAGCACATGCGCTTTGAACCCTTTTGTATGAGACGTGTCGTTCTTGAGAGTAAAAATGATCCTGCGTCACAGTAATTAAATTTTGATAGAATCAGATTTTTTACCAATCTCTTTCTTAATGCTAAACTTAGGTATTTTCTGACTTTATACAGAAGTTTTAGCCTGTAATAGTAGCTCTTCACCAGATCATTAATGTGATTCTCGAAACGTATTTGTGCATCACCGACCAGACCTTCAAATAAAATTTCGAGCAGTTTCCACCCTTTCGATCTCGCTTCCCTCTAATTTAATTTTTAGGTTATTTATCAAAAAAAAAAAATTGTTTTCTTGAACCCATTACCATAAATTTTGAATTTTGTTTATCTAACACCAGACAATTTTGATTAGCCCATATGATTAGTTTTTGTAGCTCCTCATTTATTAAATTTACTGAGAATTTCGTATTGCTGGTGTTGAAAGAAAAGTACATCTGTGTGTCATCCGCATATATGTAATATTTGTATTGTTCAAAACAACTTGATATATCCGCGCTATATAAAATATACGGAGGGGTCCTAGCAAAGACCCATGAGGTACTCCTCTTAAACCCGGAACGGGTGTAGAATAAATGTTTCATTCATCTTTTATTTTGATTCCTACGCGCTGTGTCCTATTTGACAAATAACTTTCAAACCAGCGAACTGTATTTTGCTGAAAACCACACAAAAGAAAGTTTCGACAATAATAAATTTACATTTATAGAATCGAAAGCCCGTGAGAAATCTAGCAAAACCTTCTCCACGATCTCTAGCTCCAAGAATATTATCTATAACCAGTGTAAATGCCGTGGCAGTCCCTTTTTTCTAAAACCTGACTGTAGGTCTGGAAGAATACTGTTACCTTCTAAGTATTTGGAAAGCTGATTACACACTACCCGCTCTAGTATTTGGATAAACATGGTAATATGCTGATAGGTCGGAAATCCTTATAACTTTGAGGGCTTAAATTTTTTTTCTAGGAGAATTATATTTGCATATTTCCACTGCACATGAAACTTACTCGTGGCAATAGATTTGTTAATTATATCTGTTATAGTATTCAGGCATTCAGGAAGTGTTAATTTTACCCTTTCAATTAACATATAATCTCCTTCCTGCGCATTTGTTTTGACAGTCTTTACAATTTTAGATATCATTTCCTCATCTACTGTATTTAATAAAAAATTCGCACGTCCAAAACGATTAGATACAAAGTAGGTCAATTCTGAGATATTTGTCTCGGAATTACCTGGAATCTCCAAAAACGATAAATTTGGCTTATATGGTTCACTAAATTGAGAAGGAAGTTCATCGTCTTTGTTAATAGGAAGTTCATGTATTCTATGATTATTCCAAAGGCTTTTTGAGTTATTTATATTTTTATTAATGTAGTATTTGAAAAATGCAAATTTTTCACTAAGGGTACTCACTGGGTAATGTTTTTTATTTACTTCCATTTTTGTTTGGTGGAATCGCTTTATTTCGCACATAAAACATTAACTTTATGTTTTTAGTTATCCAGGGAGTAGGTTTACTATTGACATATTTTTTCTTATAGGAGCATGCGCATCAAACAATTCTATAAGATAACTGTTGAAATGGTGTACCGTTTACATCCTGCATTTGGCATATGGTACCCCACGGAATCTCTGCCAAATCCTTTTTGAAAATGTTTTTGTAGATTTTGTTTATTTGGCGGAAAGAAATAAATCTTTTTCTGACTTTGTCCTTTCGCTAATGTGATCAACATGTGCATTGTGAAAGTGTGCGTCCGTACATATAACATCAATCAGTGTGGCACAGTCCCATACAAAATGTGTTTGGCACGTTATTATCTGTTGTTAATTCTGTAAATCTCTTTGTTCTATTACTATTTTTGTCCATAAAATTTACTTTGAAATCTCCTAAAATTATAATATTATCATATGGGGCCAAGTCATACATACTTTCTGTAATGGCGTCCAGAAATACATCCGGTTCGAACCATGGTAGACGATACGCTGTTCCAATGAGTATTTATTTGTTTTATTTGTTGGACCTAACCGTATTTCTTTTACCAGCGGATCGTTTGGATGGCTCCTTATGCGATAAGATAATCCCATAAGTATATTAAACGCAACTCTTCCGCCATGTTCTTGTCTATTTGTAGTATATCGTGGTACATGCTGCAATCCATAACCCAGTACTGAAGGAGCTCTTCCCTCCTCTCCAATACGTAGCCAGATAATGGTGAGTTATAGCCATAAGAAACTCATCTTATTTTGTGGCTAGAGATCCAGCGTTTAGTAGTCCCAATTTTATTAATTTATTTTTGCGCCATGAAACCATTAACAAATTTTCAATCAAATATCAATTCAACACATATGTACAAAATTTTACGAAACTAAGACAGCATGAAAATCTACAATTTAGACATTTATTTTGTCATAGCATATATTTTTGTTACAATTCTGGGATACCGCTATGAAACAAGAAATATTTTATTAAAAAATACTGAACTAAAATAAGGGATAATAAACAAAGTTAGTAATAAATATATATATTTAAAGAAAAATAATATGAATATATACTTTTTAAAACAAAGAATCAAAAACATTTGCAGACACTCAAGATGTACAAAGATAAACATATTTATTTTTTACATTCAATTTTAATTAAATAAACATTAAACCTAATTGTCTAGATCTTTACCAAAACTGCGAATGATATCTTTTTCAGAACGCACCGTATACACTGGATTGCCATGTTACTTACGAGCGAAAATGCAACCTTGTTTGGTCCATACATATGGACAAAACAAGGTCATGGATAGAAACCCAACCTGTTGAGCAGCTTTGCGCGTTTCGCGAAACAACTAACGTTTTGTTTTAGTAAGACGCTCGTTGATATAAAAAACGTTTTGGCGGACCAGTTAGTCCAAGATAATTAAGTTAGTTCAAGATATAATTGGTCCCGTAGATGACGTCAAGCCAGACGCACGGTAAGCTGCCTAGGGCGACCTTGCGCCGCCAATGCGATGCGCAGTCACTATATCACGCTCTTCGATACTGATGCCAAGTTTTGTTCCTATTCATTTTACAATGTGGATTATATTTTCATCATTCGTTTCTGACATATTTGCAATGTCAATATCGTTTGATAGTATTTGCTTCACGATCCTTTAATTCCTGTTTTAAATTTGCCACAATTTCATCGAAATTTTGGGTGGTATTTGGTTCTTAATTACTTTTAGACTCTAAGAGGCAATTTCTAGCGTCCATGTCGTCCAAGCGTTGAAAACAAGACTTTATGGAATTCTGTATTTGCGTAATATCAGAGCAAATATGGTGCAGCTTATTGCACATATTTCTTATTTCTTGACGTAACTCATCCTTAAACGTTCTTAATTCTCCTAGTAATTCTTGAGTTATGTCCTAAGTAAAATATCATCAAAATCTTTTCTCAGGACTAATAACAATTTGATCATCGGATTTGTACTCTTTGGTTTTCTCCGCATCTTTATTACTCACAGATGTATCTGCTCCGTTGTCCCTGGCTAAATCCTTTTTATATTTAGGGTAACGCCAATTTGTGCTTAAATGGCCCGATGCCGATAGCGCGATGCATGCTCGGTGATAATTACCTCCACATTTTGTGCATGTGGCAGCCCCTGTTGGAGTCAGAAACTTTTGGCACCCCCCGCAACGTATCGATGGCATGTTGGTTGTTATACAATCCTCGTATTTTTCATATAAGACAATTACAATGACGCGGTAGATGGCGTTACTTATTTAATATTATGTTAATAGATGATAATAAGATTTTAAAGTAAAATAGGACCTGAAACTAAATTTTATATTTTCCGCGAAAAATTTTTATTTCTAAATTTATATTTTATACGCACCATAAGCACCAAAGTTGGTGTCGTATGCGGGAATGCTCACCAGGCTGCTCCCCTATTGTGGGGGCCGGGAAGCGTATGCCGCTGCCTATACGACAGTGTGGTGCACTTTAAGGCGCTCTACGGAGTGCCCATGAGGCCCTTGAGCGCCACGAACATGACGCAGAGGGCCTTCGAGGCGTACCGTACCGTGTCTTACGAGGTAGCGTGCCTAATATCCAGGAGCCTCCCCTGGTACCTCGAATCCGAGGTTCTGGCGGAGGTTTACTGAGGGTTGAGGAACCTCTCTCGGAAGAGATCGTTTGCTGGAGAAGAGAGGGTCACGATGATCTCTTCCGGCGTTGGAAGGAAAGGTTGGCGGACACCCCGGCGTGCAACAGGCTCATCATCACTGCGCGTCTAGCGCCATGGACACGGCCGAACATACGCTAACCATGTGCACTGGCTGGGACGCCCAGCACGCCACGCTCATTGGAGCAGTTGGGTGGGAGTTTTTACTGCCGGCAGTTGTCTGATCGATGGCCGGCAGCGAGCAGAGTTAGGCCGCCGTCGCCTCGTATGCACGCGAGGTGAAAGCGGCGAAGTGAGATGCCCTGTGGGAGTGCGTGCCGACAGGCAAAACACCCTGCAGGGCTCCGGCAAGTGGCCGCCGGCGTGCACAGTAAGCCGCGGCCCTGTACTAGACCACGTGCGACGGGTCCAGGGATCTGCTAAAGTAATGTGTATATAAGTTTTATTTTTTTTGTTGTTTGATTATTTAAAGAAGAGAATTGTTTTTAAAATTTCTCAAAATTTGTCATTTCGTTGAAAAATATACATTTGTTTTGCAGTAGTCAATATATTATTACTTCATTAGACCACAAATGACTACTTTGCTACAGTTCAAACAAAGTAAATAATAAAATAAGTACCTAGAATAAAACAACTGACTCCATGTTAATAAGCGTGTAATAACATTAGTCATAAACTCATAAACAGACCGCCTCCGTAATCTAGTGGAGTGGGTGCTTGCAGTCGTGAAAGGGTGTCAGTGCCTTCAAATATCCTGAAAACTAATTCATCATTCGAATACAGTTCATCCCTTTGGGTTGCGGAGGCCGGATGCAAGTCGCTCTGTATTAATACTGATATTCAGATAATATTTGGTTGGATTAGAAGCCGACCCCAAGTTATTTGGAGAAAAGGCTAGGAGGAAGAACATTAACCATGAACTAAATTCTAATGTGAGAAATAAAATGTGTTTAAAACTAGTATTTTTTTTTAAATAATTAACAGTATTATCAGCAAATTTTTCAAGCAATATTTTTTTAGGATCCTAAGGTAATTGGATTTAACCTCAATCACTACTGACTAAACTACGTAAACAAGTAGTCAAGATCGATTTTTCACCTGCATACCCTCAGCTTGAACATTAATTTTAGTCTGATCTACGCAGTAACTATTTATGGTGTTTTAGGTCTAGTAATGTTAGGAAAGTACTTAGTGCTTCGTAATTAAGCACACTGCGACACAAATACAGTGCTGTATAAGACAGAAATAAGTACATCACGAAAGATATTTTGTGTCTACCCGTACTTACATTTTATTGCTAAAATTTTATTGTCTCGTTTAATACATTTTTAAGAAAACAAAATGCGTCAAAGCATTCTTTGTTACAAGGCCAAGGATCTTGTTTTACGAGTATTACACTGAATATTTAAGCTTTTGATAAGCTTAAGTAGTTGGTCATCACGAAATTAAATATGAATGTACCTCGAATGTACCACTCGGACGCTACCTTATTTAAGGGCTTAATAAATTTGGAGAAATTTATATTAATCGTTGATAGATGTTTTCTGCATGTTTTATTTATTTCTGATAAGATTTAATAGTTATGAGTATCTTTTTTCTTTCTTATCTACATTCATCCCTGAGTGATACATTTTTTGGTAATAAAAAATAGTAAGTATTTATTATCAACACACTTCAAAAAAGGAAGGGATTCTAAGCTAGGATGATCATATTTGAACCGATCTAATTTTTTACGGACGACATACTTCTGAAATAGTTCCATAAAATTTTGAGAAAATTTGGTTTAGTAGCTTGCGTAGCTTTTAAAAAGTTTTACTTTAATTTTAAAAAATACATCTCGGAAGTATGCTTGCATGGCCTTTGAAATCAGTTTTTTGTAATTTTCTGTTAATATAATCTTTTAAAAATATTAAATTATAACGACGGATCTGAATATACCTACATATATGAATGAAATATCTATACTAATATAATAAAGCTACGAACTTGTTTGTGTGGTTGAGTGGTAGAGCAAGACATCATTTTACAGCTTTTGCAGAATTTGGCAAGCCACGCTCGCCCGAGAAAATAGCACTTCCTTTTATAAAGTCGGAATAAAATAAAGTTTGTGTTTAAGTTTGTTCGCTTAACATAAAGTGAACCGTCTGCTTGTTTATCTACCTTACTATTAAAAAATCTACCTTACCATTAATATCCTATTTATCGAGAAAGGATTTAGGCTACACATCAAAGCTTTAGCGTAGCATCAATGAAAAATGTTACAAAAACGCGATAAATTTAGGCGGGTGCAGTCACAGGGAGCATCAAATAAGAGCACAAGATAATGAGAATATCAAATAAACTTAGCTAACATAGTTCGCACAAAGTTTATCAACTTTATACATATTTCCGAGATTTTTATACAATGCATTTTATTAAAATTTGTAAAGCTTTTTAATGTTGGCATATTTACTCCATAGTAAGGAAAATGTTAAACTTGTGTTTAAATACTACTAAATAAATGCTTGTCAAAAAGTATCCGAAGTATTTTAATCAAGAGTGTAATACTCATATGAATAAAGTTAAAGTGTTTTTTTGTTATGTCAAGGAGGAATCCAGTATAATATAATCATAAGAAAAAGACGAACTTAATTCATTTGAAAGTAGTACAGTTCTTATACATAAAGAAATGTCTTTTTGAATTTTTTTTTTGGATAAGAAGCCAAATGAGCAGACAGCTCACCTGATGATTAGTGATCATTGCGGCCCATGAACTCCTGCAACATCAGAGGACTCACGACAGCGTTGCTGGCGTTTGAGATAAGAGTAAGCTCTTGTCTTGAAGGTTCCTAATTCGCATCGGTCCGTAAATACCGCTGACAACAATTCATTCCACAGGATAGTCGTGCGTGGCAGTAAATGACGACAGAAACATTCTGTAGTGGACTGTTGACACGGTTACTTGTTGTCATTTCATGCCATTTACTTATATTATTACGTATGCAACAAATTATGCACCAACGATTTTATAATGGAACAGTAGTTGAGAATAGAATGTACACACATATGATGACGATTTCGTCATAATACCTGTAAGTTACTAAGCAAAGATTCCTGGACTATATTATTTTATAGATAAGGAGGCAAACGAGCAAGCAGCTCACCTGATAGTAAGTGATCACCGCCACCCATAGACTCCCGCAACACCAGAGGAGTTATAAGAGCGCTGCCGGGCTTTTAGGTAGGAATATGCTTTTTTTCTGAAGGTCACTATGTGGTATCGGTCCGGAAATACGGCTGGCGACAATTGGTTCCACAGGGGTGTTGTGCGTCGCAGAAAATTACTACGAAAACGCACTGTGGTTGACTGGCAACCATCGAGGCGGTATTGATTGTATTTGGTGGATAATTGCGTTGTACAATGAGCAAATTGTGCAGCTCGTATTAATCCGAACAATTCCTCTGAACAGTCCCCGTGGTAAATGCGGTATAGTATGCTTAGAGATGCTACATCTCGTCGCAGGACCCGAGCCGATTGGAGAGAGCCGGACTGTCGACGATTAGAGTAGCTCGACGTTGGATGCGGTCAAATGGAAGGAGCTAGTAATGGAGTACCCCAGCCCAGAGGTGAGTGCAGAAGCATAGTGCAGCAGTTCCATGTGTGTCGCACCTGCGCTTTGTATACTTTAGGCGGTCTTTGCTGAGGAGGCCAAGCTTTTTAGAAGCAAATGTGGCTTTACTTTCCAAGCGACCGCGAAACTGAACGTCGTTCGATATGTCGACGCCAAAAATTCCGATCGGTGCTGTGGCAACCAGAGGAGTGTTTTGGAAAAGAGGAGATACGACAAAGTGTTTATCTTAATATCTTATAACTAGTTATCTTATAGTACTCACACATTACGTACACAGAGATATAATTATAAAACTTTTTGTTTTCTTTAGTGTGTGAGATTAACCTACTATTTTTTTTTATTTTTACATATGCTACCTTAACAATATTAATTATGATTTTGTTCTATATTTACTTTTTGTTTCAATAGTCTATTTAGACTACTAAAACGACGAGTAAGTTAGAGATAAAATACTTTTCAAATTTATGTAACTTGGCGAATTTGCCTTATAAAGGTTAAAGGTTTTATTATTGGAAACCGGTATAACATTTAAAACGAGTTAAAAATATGATTTGGAGTATCGTAGTAAGTTTCGAAATGAGATTTTCATAAAACGTGAAGAATAGGTCACGTTTCTACATTGTTGTTGCACTTTACGGCACTCTGCGGGTGAAAACACTGGAATTCCTTATCTTCATTCATGTTTGCTACGTGTATAAGTTTTAATTCATTTGCAGCATCATAATAGCATTGAAGTCGCCACAGACTGTATATTTAATTATGAAATGTGTTTTAAAAATGTTTGCGGCATTTGTAAATTCAGTCCAAAATAAACTTATACCTTGGAGGTGTAGCAAATAACATACTTTGCCATATTCGAAAAGCATTGTGATAATTAATATTATGCGACTTTATAATTAATGTTTTGTTTAATTGTTAAATTATTTTTAAATTAAACAATTTTATGGGTTTTATCACGGTTTAATTTTAAATAAAAGTTGTTAAATTTAAAAATGAGTAATATTCGCGTCATTCTCAGAAACAATATTTATTTATTATGTTTAAATTTTAAAATTTACAGTTATTTTATACAGTGAGAGCCATTTGTTTTATCTTCTATGAAGATTCTATAAACTATAGGATTAATAAAAGTAATTGTTAAATTGGAATTAAACTATTATGTAAGGTAACACTTACGCATAATTAATAATAAAAAAAAGATAAAAGATATGGCGTGACTCTCTATCTGAATCTCTCTCCGTGTTGTGTAAATATCAAAGTGGTTCCTCAAGGTAGTTTTATTTAAAAAATAATCTTAAATTATTGAAAGGATATAAGAAAATAGTTTGTGTATTATTATATGTTTGAAAATCTTATTACATTTATTCTGGTAACAAATAATGTAGCATATTGATGTTAAATTTTACGGTTATTCTTTGATGTCTATGTAACAACAAAGAAATCCTTATTTAACCTTCACATTATTTTAAAAGATCATATATGCCGTAATACCTAAATTTTTAGTTTCTACCCTTGCGTTGAATGTACTAATTGTATATTTAATTCAACATATGACTTAGTGTTTTCTTGACGATTGGGTTTTACTCTTAATTGGTGGGAAAGGATTAAAAGGTTGCAAAAATGCAACCATTTAAGAGTAAATTCCGCGCTCCAACGGAGCCATATTTTAAATCACAATGGTCGCTAAACGACATTGGAACTAAATAAGGACAGTACATCTTTTCGACGCTTATGATATCGTACAATCATGGTTTCTTCTTCAGTGTAGCCATCTTAGCATGTCTAAAATATTGGACATTTCTGTGCTTGTTACATATTTGTTGGACTATAAGAGCACGTTATTGCTTTTTGTTTTACGCCGATTAGCATACAGGATAAGCAATCGCTTTGAAAATGAGCAAGCATACTCATTTTACGGTAGACAAAACTTAGTGCGGCCGAGTGAAGTAAAGCGAAGGAAATCTAATAACTTTAACTTTCATAAATCATTACAAAACTTAAGTCGGATCAATTACATTAAAAACTTTGCTACGTTTCACAATAAAGGAACCATAAACATAGTCCTTTTAAAGGAGATATAATGTATTTACTGTTGAAGACAATATAAAAATTTCAATGGATTTAGTAAAACGAATTTAGAGCTTTTTCTATTTGTACTAATAAATCTGGTTAGTAGTTTCAGAGATTACCGAAATAACTTCATTATTGTTGATATGGACTCCATTGTCGGCTTTTGGTTACATAAGCTCCTTACCTTTATCAGGCATC
>JAOCPS010706431.1:0-10556 GCA_025505425.1 Graphium colonna | reverse complement strand
GAGTCCATGGGCGGCGGTGATCACTTAACATCAGGTGAGCTGCCTGCTCGTTTGCCTCCTTCTATATAAAAAAAAAAAAAATAGTCTATCGTTATGTTATCATTTGGCCAGACAACGATGAAGCAGGTAATAAATATGCCAAAAACGCTGAAAAGAAGCTTTTAGAACTTGGTGTTGCATCACTTGCTACGCTTAAGATTCCACCGAATAAACCAAGGAGTTGGGATGCTGCTGATTGTGTGTTAGAGGGAATAAATATTGAAGAATTTATTGAAAAAAACTCAAGAAAAATAATTATTAAACCACCGCTCGATATTTTCAGTTGGAGTGTGGAGCGTTTTATAGGTCCAGTACCAAAGCAAAGATTTCTTGTTGAAGGGTTATTTCCTTTGGGTGTAACATCTATTTTGGCTGCAATGGGAGATACAGGCAAAGGTATGCTTCTTCTTGACCTAGCCCTCAAGGTTGCAAGTAGCATAGACCAGGTGTGTGGATTTGGCCCACCTGTTACTGAACATGGGTCTGTGGTGGTATTTTCCGCAGAGGATGATACAAATGAAATACATCGTCGCTTAGAACGACTTGATCCAAAATGCGAGAGATTAAAATATAAAGATAGGCTATTTATTGTACCATTGCCAAATATAGGAGGATCATTTACCATACTTAAGAATGTTCGCGGTAAAATTGTAGAAATATCTCCAGAATTTGAGTCGGTAATGAAGCAGCTGAGCAGAATAAAGGATTTAAAGCTCATTATATTTGATCCCCTTGCTTCTTTCATTCATGCAGATTTAAATGCTGACCCAGCAGTAGGGGATTATCTCATGTGTTTATTATCTGATTTAGCATGTAGCATTGGAGCTTCAATAATTACTGCCCATCATATGAGAAAGCTGAAGGGAGAAAAGCCTATATCAACAGTAGAGCAAGCACGAGATGCTATTCGAGGTACTTCTGCTCTCGTAAATGGAGTCAGGTGTTCTTTTGCTTTTTGGCCTGTTGAGGATATAACTAAACCGATGATTTTTAGGTCAATTGGAAAAATCCCAAGACAAAATGCCTTATTTTATGGAGCTGTTGTTAAGGCAAATGGCCTGGCTGATCGTACTGTACGTACTTATCTGAGAAATGAAGAAACAGGACTATTGGAAGACATTACTGAACAATTAAAAGCTCAAAATATTAGCGATAAAGATCTAAAAATATATCTTATTGACTCAATTGCGCGAGCTGCTAGTTCAGGACATCCATTTACTCATACAGGAAGTGCAGGAATACATAAACAACGACATAGATTGCTTGAAGTTTTTCATAGTATGGGAAGGGATATACTAGAGCGTATAGTTCAAGAGCTTTTACAAGCAAAGCAAATAGTTAAAGGAATGGCTAATGGTTCAAAAGAAGATAAATGGCTTGATGTAAAAACAGGACCATTTGCACGTGGAGTTGGAAAATTTACTCATGGAGCTGAAAATTTTTAAAATCAGGAAATTCTATTTTTTTACAGTCAAAGTAAAAGGGTTAATACGATAACCATATGATGATCTTTGCCAACCAAGGGTTTGTATTACATCATCACGTTCAATACTTAATCCTAATTTCTCAGCAAGTGTAGATTTGATTGTTCTTTGCATCTTATTTAATGGCTTTCTGTTTTGTTGTTCTAAATCTGCTTCTAAACTAAGTCCCAAGAGTTTTTCTAACTGATTAATATTGAGAAGTGTATGTTTTTCAGGTGGTAATTCTTTCTCACAGTCATGTAAAAATTGCCTAAATAATATTCGAAAAATATTAAGACATGATGCAGCTTTTTTATTTATAACTTCAATACTATTAACATATACCATACCTTTAACTACCTGTAACTCCAGAAGCTTTGTTGGCACAATTGGTTCAACACGTTTAAGCGAAATATATGAAGCTGGTAAAACTTGCAAAGAAGTATTTTCTACTACCTCTGGTACTCCTCTTTTAGCTGCCTCTTGGAATATCTCAGTTACAGTCTTAAGCTGACAAAACAGTTTCACAATTGGCACTACATATAGATTCAGTAATAGATTTGGTATATCTTTTTTTAGAGTGATGAGAACTGTAGGGTGGACTCTAAGTTTATCTATAGTTAAAAATATCGCATCAGTACAAAAATCAAGGATTATTAGATTTACAATACGACCTTGATTACAAATATAATAAACTCCTTTTTCCACTTTTTCCCACATAAGTTTTGAATCATTCAACTTTGTTTCAAACCAGTCTATGACCTTTTCTGTATTTAAGTATATGGATAAGAGATGAAATCTCTGTTTTTGATAAGTATTAGGCAGAATATGACGAGAACAGTTTTCACAAATAGCGTCATCACATGCTTCATCAAAGTCTGAATCGATAAAAATCTCATTGCTACAACTTGAATCAATTACATTTGGCCAATCAAGATAATCTTCTTCACGAGAGCAAACAATATAATACCTTTCTTGCATTTTTATCAATCCAAGATCGAATAAGTATCTTGCTGCTTTAATATGATTTTGGCTTGGATTAATCCAGGAACTATTTGAACTTAAAAGATCAGCAATTTGCTCGTGAAAGAATTTTAAGACCATAAGATTGTTCCATATGTTTCTTCAGGTCCTCTCTTTCTTTTTTATTGAGTGGATGCTCTGAATAATAAACTTCCCCACTTACTTTGAAAGAAAATGTTACCTTTTTGTTTTGGAACATTACTTTAGCTGATTGAATAGATTGTAGTATATTGCCAATAGATGGCTTTAAAATATGTAACTCTGGTGCAATAGGATCATACGGCTTTACACTCAAAGTAAGATATGTATTACTATTTTTAAAATAATCTGACTTAAAATTTAACTCAAATATACAAATGTCAGGGTCAGAACCATCTATACATGCTTGAAGAAATTTGTGCACTTGTAGTGGAAAGTTCTTATCTTGTATATTTACAAAAGTACATTCGCAGTCAAAATAACCACTTGCAATACTATTTGCTATTTCCACAGCCTTGTTAGTATTTTTAGCACAGAGATTAACCTGAGTGCCATCAAGAGAAAAGTCTAAAATCATCCACTCAGGTTTATGACCATGAACAACCTTGTTTGAATTAAGTAGTAAATCTATATCACTTCCTCGGCGTACAAACATATATATCCGATCTTGATGATGGAAAAAACCCTGCAATTGGTTTTCGAACTTTAGTATCTGCTCTACGGCTTCTCGTGACATAAATTCCTTGAATGAAGTATTTATTTGTCTTGGTGATTTCTGTAGAGCAAATGATATGAAACCTCTCTTTTGTACTTTATCAAAGTGATAGACAGATTTTAAAAGTTCACAATTTATGTGAAATAGTAAAAACAATAAGGATCTTTTATCATACTTGGTATTGTTTTTTACCAGGTACGATCTCATTAACTTCTCAGTCAGAGCAAATCTTGCTACTTCACTAACTGTAGCCTCAAGTTTTGTACGATCAAAGTAGCTAATGAGATAATAGTCAAAAAGAGAGTCAGAGTAACTGGTAAGTATCTTACGTTTTTGTTGAGTGGATCTATCGTCATAATTTCCGTCCTGAAAAAGTTGCCCATTTAAATGATTTTTAAAGCAATGCTGAAAAATTATGCTAAGTTGTTTACCAGAAAGGGTCTAACCAAGATTGACGTACATTAGAATCCTGAAAACGTTCTAGTAAGAGGTTAACAGGAACTTCTAAATCACTCTCCCAGAATTCATTACTTGGATAAACATTCATGATACTTTAAATAAGCTATATCATATATAATATGATAATTTAAGCAAAGATTTTTTGGACATAATTTTTTCAAATCTTGTATATTTATTAGGGAGAATTTGTGTGAACTAGACAGCTACCTTGAATAAGGTATCCATTGGTTTAGTCTAAAAGTTTTCTTTTAGCTGTTGATAAGAATTCTCCCAACCTATTAGAAAATTCACAGGAAGAAAAACATGCAAAAAGGGGATTTAACTATTTATTGCCGTTATGAACCTCATAGGTTAGCGGGTACATATTTGGCAGATGCTTATGAACAATTATTGAAATATAGAACTAAGGAGGTGAAAGAAAATGACAACCGTAAGCTTGTATGCAAGAGTTTCATCAAGACAACAAGCACAAGAGAATACGATAGAGAGTCAGATTGTAGAATTGGAGCGTCGCATTAGTAGCGATGGACATGAGTTATTAGATGAGCATAGGTTCATCGATAATGGCTACAGTGGATCAAACTTAGAACGTCCTGGCTTAGAGAGTTTACGTGATAGAGTAGCAGAAGGTAAGATTGATAAGATATACATTCATTCACCTGATCGGCTATCACGTAAATTTTCATATCAAATGATCTTACTCGAAGAGTTTAAAAAGGCTGGATCTGAAATAGTATTTTTGAATCATAAGTTTGATGATAATCCGGATTCCCATTTATTTCTACAGATTCAGGGAGCAATAGCAGAGTATGAACGTGCAAAGATTATGGAACGAAACCGTAGAGGTAAACTTCATGCGGCCAAAGCTGGGTGTATAAGTGTGATGGGTAGGGCGCCTTACGGTTATCGCTACATAGCAAAACACGTAGGTGAAGGAAGTGCTAAATTTGAGGTTGATGAAGAAGAGGCAAATATAGTGCGTAAAATATTTAGTTGGGTTGGCCAAGAAAGAGCAAGTATAGGAGAAGTTGTACATGAACTGAATAAGATACCGGTAATAACACGAACAGGAAAAAGGTATTGGAAAAGGAGCACTATTTGGAACATGTTAAAAAATCCAGCTTATATAGGACAAGCAGCTTATGGTAAAACTAGGACATGCTCAAAACCACAAGTAAAAAAGTCAAAAAAAGGAACTTGTGGTAAACTTAAAAGTGGTCGCTTTAACAGTGATAAAGAGAACTGGACTTATATTCCAGTACCAAAAATAATCAATGAAAATTTATTTGATTCAGTGCAAACACAATTAGCTGAAAATAGACAAAGAGCAAGAGTAAGGCAAAGAAGAGAAACATATTTATTACAAGGTTTAATGGTATGCCAACGTTGTCAATATACTTATTGTGGTACAAACCACATCCATAAAAAGTCGACATATTATTACTATCGTTGCTCTGGTACAAACTCTAGCAAATTTAATGGCAATAAAATCTGCGATAATAAATCAATACGCACTGATATATTAGATGGAGTTATATGGGAAGAAGTTAAGAGTATATTAAAAGAGCCAGATAGGATTGCAAATGAATATCAACGTAGATTGTCAGAGAACAAAAAACCTTTACATAATCAAACACGTGAAAAGCAAGAAAGTAAGCTAAGATTAAGTATCAAAAAATTTATTGATAGCTATTCTAAAGGGTTTATAAGCCAAGAAGAATTTGAACCAAGAATTACAACAATGAAACAGCATTTGAAAGAAATTGAGGAGGAAAAAGAAAAAGTACTTGATCAAAAGAAATTACAACAAGAATTGAGCCTTGTTACAGATAGCTTGAAAAACTTTTCCTCAAGTGTTGAATCAAAACTTGATCTGGTAGATTGGCAGACTAAGCAAAATATTATCAGAATGTTAATTCATCAAATTGAAATCAACCACAATCACCTATATATAGTATTTCGCATAAAAAATCTTGCAAATTTTGATCAAAATAGCCATAATAGAATTATGCAATGTTGTACTAGCAGTCAAAACGAGCAGTTGCTAATAAAATTTACTGTAAGTATACAACAGTAGCCATTTCGGTATCTTAATTGCTACCATATAGCGAGATAACGGTAAACCCAGAGCTATTGTAGACATAAGTTTTAGCTATATGGTATTTGAAGTAATAAATGCAATAAAAATAATTTGTTAGCATGCTTTCCAACTGAGACAGTATATGCTCTTTCTTGTAATGCGCTAGGTAACGAATCTATAGAAAAAATATATCGAATAAAAAGCGTTCTCAAAACAAGCCGCTCTCTGTATTTGTTAGTAATATTGATAGTTTGATAAATATAGCAAAGGTAAAGGAAGAGTATATCGATTTAATAAACTATTTTTCTCCTGGACCAATGACCTATATTTTACCACTTCAAGATAACAGTATATTACCAAATGAGTTCTTTAAAGATAGTATAGGCATAAGAATTCCTGATCATCCTATTGCGATTTCAATATTAAATGAACTGAAAACTCCAGTAGTTGCAACTAGTATTAACATTTCAGGAGAAAAAAGTATATGCAAAGCAAGAGAGTATATCTCTTGCTTTGCATATACTTTTTTCTCAGTCTATTAAGCAACACTTATCTGCAGTAATTGAAGATGATGAATTAGTTTCTGGTATAGAATCTACTATTATTGACTTAACTGGAGACAAGATTAAGGTTTTAAGAAAAGGTAAAATTTCATTACAAACAATAAATAACGAATTTTCAAACTAAGATCTATAGGAGAAAGAATGAAAAAGGTGATAGGCCACAACCAAGCAAAAAAAAAGATAATGAACAACTTGTCTGTTCAATCTTGGCTGATCTGTGGTAAAAAAGGCATAGGAAAAGCAACACTTGCTCCTTTTCTAATTGGTTTCTTATCAAAAATTACGATGAAGTAGCATTAGACTTACACATTGTTGAAGGTGATACAATAGGAGTGGAAAAGGTGAGAGAAATGAAAAATTTTCTGTACCTAAGCCCCATTCAATCAGAATATAAGATAGCTATAATAGATAGCTTGGAGGCAATGACTAGCAATGCTAAAAATGCAATATTAAAGATATTAGAGGAGCCGCCACAAAATTCTAAAATATTTGTAATTAGCCATAAGCCATATGATGTACAAACCACCATCCGGTGTAGGTGTTTTCAGCTGAATTTACTTCCATTAACTTACGATGAAACAAAGCAGGTTGTTTCATCTCAGTGTAAATTCGACGATAAAATATTAAGTGAGATCATTACTTTGTTTCCTGGAACTCCGGGAGTAATAATAAATGCAATAAACAGTGGTGCTTATGAGTCACATAAGCATTTTTATACATTTTTCCGTAATCTAAATAATTCTGATATAGTTAATAAAATAATTAATAGTGAGATTGAGCTAGAACTAGCATCACATATAATTCAAACCTCCATTTTAAAAAGTATAAAGAAAGAAGTAAATAATGTTGAAATTCTACTAAGTCAATGGAAAGTAATAGATGAACTTTTCGTTGCTGCAAAGCAATTTCGCTTAGATAAAAAGCATGTTTTAGCTAATGTAGTTAACATCATGACACAAAAATATAATACTTTTAACATAAAATCATGATAAAATCCTGATAATTTAATACTTAAAGTATATAGTTTGACTGATAATAAATTAACTTTATGGCAATCAATAGAAGTTTTAACAAAAACCATATTGAACATGCAGAAAGAATTGAGTTTAATCAAGAATACATCTTTAGATCAAGACGTCACTTTAGAAAAAGGGAAGGAGCTATCAAGTGGCATCTATGAGGCAAATTTTAAGCTAAACAAGGCAATCAATATAGCTAGCTACTTTGCCAAAAATTGGCCATCGCATGCTCAGTGGCGAGTTAGTCATACTTAATCATATTACGAAAGAAGAAGTAAAGATTCCTAGAGATTTTCATTATCTTAAAGTTATTAAACTCAATCATGATGACTATAAACTAACGTTTTGTAATTTTTTAGGTAATGAGTTTTTTGAATATAAAAAGTATGATCCACAATATTCTGATCTTTCAGATGAATATAAATTCGTGGATTTTGGTAGTGTAAAAAAGAAGAAATTTAAGGAGTATGTTGGTCATGCACCTAAATTTTTTGCTGTAGAAGGTCTTATTGAGCCTGGATCTGACAACCATGTAATTGATCTATTTGAGCTAGTCAGAGACGGTAAAGGCAGAAAAGTGGGAACCCTTGCTGATGAATTTGGTTATTTTGATGATCAAAATAAATTACACTACTATAATTATCACAAAAGTGCAGAAAGTAATACTTATGATCCTGAAAGCTTCAGTGTAAAAATGATAAATTTAGATGTGAAGAAAATTGATAAATTTCACCTTATTGCAGAACAAGGTGATATAATCATTCATCCTATTTTGGAAAATTTAGACATATTTTAAAATTTTTTTAGAGTTATTATAATTAGGTTATGGAAGTTGAATCAGTAAAAAACAAAAGTTATTTCAGGAAAGCAGTAGAATGGTATTGCCACAGATACCTGTTCTGCGTTGTAGAAAGATCTTGGATGGCGTTAATAGCGTTACTTCTCTTAGTATGTTTATTTTTATCATTACTAAACATATACCTATTACTTCCTGTTAAAAAAGATTTAAATTTTGTGAAGTACACGAACCACACAGAAGATGAGTTTTCTACAATACATAAACTTAGTTTTAGTGAAAAAGAAGATAAATACACTTCCATAGCAAGGTACTTGGTAAGTTAATACGTTGAAGCATACGAGTCCTCTCAGATCGTTGAATCAAAGTATCAAGAAAATTTTATAAAAAACAATTCTATATATAAAATCTATCCAGACTTTCAGGAAAAAGTAAACGATGAAGCTGTTTCATCCACAAGAAAAATTACCAACATAAACGTAACAACATTATCTATTGACCGGTTGACCAAGAACTTAATTACATTTGCTGGAAACGCTGCTGTAATTTTTACAGCTGAGCAAAATAAGAAAACGAAAGATTATGCTGTGGAAGTTAGCTTCACTTTGTCAAATATAAAAGCAACTCTAGCTGGAACAGTACCATTTAAATTTATTGTTAATAATTATAAGTATAGATGATTACTGAAAAAATAATTACAGTACACGCAGCAGTAAGAACTGGAGGTAAAACTAGAAGGATTGGTGTCTTTTTAATAAAATAATTTCTAGAAGGTTTTAAGAAAAAAACATTGTAAATTATCGGTAAGAAGTATAGAGCGTTGAGTATAGTACTGACAATTAACACCAGAGCTACAAATATAGAAAGTGTTACATTACTAGAGTTAAAAATAGCTTGAAAGATGAGAAATTTGCTCCAAAAGGTCGGAGCAGGAGGTACTCCTATCATGGATAATGCACCTATGGTAAATGCTGTCATGCTAATTGGCATACTACGTCCTAAACCGTGAATTCTATCTATATATTTTTCACCCGTTTTTGTTATTATGCTACCTGCAACAAAAAATAAAGTAATTTTTGCAAACGCATGGCAAACTAATTGAAAAATTGCAACCCTCATACTGAGTTCACTAAAAATTGAAGCAAACAATATAATATATGACAACTGAGAGATAGTAGAATAAGCAAGCAATTTCTTTAATTCCTTTTGCTTTAATGCAATTAACGATGCAGTAATAATAGTAAATCCAGCAGCGTACGGAAGCCACCCTCCAGCAAACCAATTTTGCTGCACAAAACGTTGCATGATATCGACGCCAAAGGTGTATAATATGACTTTTATGATGATGAAAACTCCGGATTTCACAACAGCAACGGCATGTAGTAGTGCGCTTACAGGAGTTGGTGCAACCATTGCTTTTGGTAACCAAAAATGCATCGGCATTAACGCAGCTTTTCCTATCCCATAAATTAGCATAGCAAAACACACTGCAATAAAAGTTATGAGTGAAGTATCAAATTTGAATATTCCACCACTTACAAAATCTAAAGTATGAAATTCATTATATAAAAGGCCTATTGCAGGAAAAAATAACACTAAAGAAGAGAAAAACAGCACACCAAAGTAATAGCGCCCTTCAACCACTGATACATTTGTTGAGTTATAAGTAACTAAAGGGTATGTACTAATAGTTAGAAGCTCATAAAAAATAAATGTAGTAAGCAAATCTCCAGAAAAAGCAATAAACATTGCACAGCTAATTGATATTGAAAAAAAACATGGAAAACTTGAGTGATTGCTATCAGCATAGTTATTCTGCATATAACATATTGCATATATACTGGTCAGCACCCACAAAAATGATAATAATAAACTGAATATTGCTCCACTAGACTCTAGCTTTAAACTAATATGCAAATTATTACCGAAGTCCATGAGAATAAATTGAGGATGATCACCATATACCAAATATAAAGTGCATAGAGATGTATATGCAAATAGAAGCATAGAAGAAGCAACAGTAACGCTATTATTCACTTTGGGCCATTTACTAGAAAAAAAATAGCTAATGCGCTTAAAAGTGGGATCAACGCGGTAATTAACAAATAATTCTCAGTAATAAAAAGTGGCAAGGAAAGAGATGTAAAAACACAATCCATTAAGTAGTTCATCTTTCTGTTTAGGTAAAGCTAGAATTATATTCAAATTATAGAGAATTTGCTATTTTTTAGTTGTATATCGGAAGTGTTAAATAAACCATACGCATCAAGTTAAGAAGAAGTGGCGTAAGGAAGAAAGGAAATAAGAAAAAGCTATTTTATATATTAATTAATAAAGTGGAATATTCAAAAAAGCATAAGGGTCAAGTTAAGGAAATAAAGGTATGAAGAAGATAGGATAAGAAGATATAAAATTCTCTC
>JAOCPS010706210.1:0-10557 GCA_025505425.1 Graphium colonna | reverse complement strand
TATTAGTATTAATTTCAAGGATCGCGGTGTTGCCACATATCTTTTAAAGCGAAATCACTTACCCCTTTTGATATTAGCGTCCCTTGCCTCCTTAAGGGGCTCCTCGTATCTTTCAATTTCCTTTTGCTGTCCATTAAACGCATATACAGTCCGTATGGCGGTTAGCACTTCCTCTGCTATTGAACCGGCTTTTCCTGAAGCATCAGCTTCTTTCTTCGCCAATCGAGAAGATATCTGAAAGTGCGCATATGTTATAGTAATGATAGTATTCATAGAAATTGTACTAAGGGTGAAAAATAAATTGATAAATATATATCGAATTTAAAAGAATTTCTAAATGTGGCTGCTATTATTTTTAACCGACTTCAAAAAAGAACAAAGGTTCTTAATCCGAATGCTTATATTTTTTTGTACATTCACGCATATCTCCGTTAATTATAAACCGATTTTCAAAATTCTGTTCTTTTTATTGAGGAGAAAATATTTGAAGGGTCCATTATGAAAAGTGTTACGCACTAAACATAGAGACAATCAATTTAATCATGAGACATTAATTGTAATTGATTAATTGAAAACATGAAGGTGCATTGTGCGTCAAAATGCAACGAAAGGTCAGAAAAATGCTAAAAAAACTCTATAATTTTTATTCAACGTTTTTCTGAGATTATATTTTTTTAAATGACCAATTATAACATCGATGTTAAAAGACAATGCCCAAAAGTGATACTAAAAATCTCATACATTATGTTAAAAATTATAAAGTAATTATTTCCATATTTTTTTATGATATAGTTAATCTTCCTGAATTTGATTTTTGAACAGGGAATTGAATTAAAAGTATAAAAGTATTAATTTGTTTTGCATACATGAGGTTTACACAATCGGTCATAGAGATGTAGAATGCAATAGAAACTCTTATCTTTGAATCGATTTTACCATTTTATCAATATCAAGAACTTCTGTAGGAGTTATTACAAGTATAGTCTCTAAAAAAGTGTGAACATGATGCAACTTGGGATGGTATTCCATATAAAAGTGGGCATTGTATACAACATTCAGAGACTATTTTAAAATGACTCACCCAACCAGCCGCAGCGACTGGAATTAATGTAGTCGGAAACGAGATCAGACACAGCAGTGTCAGTTTCCAGCCCTTGAAGAACGCCATGGCCACGCAACTGACGAACGACGTCTGGAAGAAAATGAAGTTTGCCAATTTCTCCCCGATGCCATCTTCGACTTTCATTATGTCACTAGGAAAAAAATAAACTACATTAATATCATTGAATAATATAGAAATATCTAGTGTGATAAGAATTATTTCACATATGTTCATACGTTTTAATTAAAGGTGGTAAGGCAATGGAGCCATGGTAGAGAAAAACCTGAGTTTGACTCACGGTGCCGTCACCAATGAAGTTGTTAATTTTCTTCCTTTCCATAAAAAAAACTCTTATATAGTTTAATGCCCCGTTAAAGCTCTATCGGTTTGGGATATATCAACGCTCTTTTGCGGTAGTTTGAAGACTATTTCGTCTAACAGTTAGGGCCTTAAACTTTCTTTTTACGGCATGAAAGACAAACGAGCAGACGGTTCACCTGATTGGTAAGCGACCCCGTCGCTCATAGACATACGAAACACCCAGAGAGCCACGAACGTGTTTTCAACCTAGGTAATTGGATAGAATAGGTTTATTGGATAGGATGGAGAAAAAAGAGACATGGGCGGCAACCCCAAAAGTCATTCATACCTTATTTTATGCCAACTTTATGAAAGGGCGAGTGCGGCAGTAGAAGTTCAGAAAACACTGAAAAGATGTTAAGCTCTACAACGTTTTCGCAAATATAAACACTTCTATTAGCAAAGAGTACAACACTCACTCTGTCATTTTAGCCGCAAAATCTCCGGTCTGATGCATGTCGAAATATTCGAAATCTTGATTTAATGCCGTTCTCAAATATTCCTGCCGTATTTTGTAAATCTGAAACAATTTTGAAAAATAATAGTATTAGCTCGATAATTTGGGTTAAGACGCCTTAAAAACATGTTAAAGGGTAATATAAAAACATTTTGCGATAAATCACAGATGTGCGACTTTGTACTGACAATGCTATTTTATGCTTATTACCTTGTTCCTATGTATATCGATAGTTCATTTTCTTGAACTGCAAAATATTATACAGGGTGACTATAATATAGTCAAACTATATAACCCTATTATTATACAGTCACCTTCGAGGTTGTTATATGTGGGGATCATATATAAAGAATAAATGTAATATTAAAGCAAATATTAATTGAGCACTGAGTAAACTTAATCGAAAGTTGAGTAATTATTTACGATAGCCATGTGCATTCTAGCGGACACGGCTCGCGCGGCTGCATTTTCGGGTCAATGAACTGCGCCATGTGGCCATTTGTATGCTACCAACTTTGTATCCACTCTTCATCTATTTATTTAATAAATTGGCCGAAAACTATGCTTCTAATTTTATTACATAAAGATGATGGTAAAGTAGTACCGAGTACTCTCCTTTTAAATCTAGGTGATCTAGGTGATCACCAATCCCTGTATAGTACTATAAAAACATACCCACAGATAGCTTAGCTTTTTACCAGCATAGTAAAGAACCAGCCAAGAGCGTGTCGGGCACGCACATGAGAGGGTTCCGTAGCCATCCCTTGGTCGAATATCGATAAATACCGACAAATTTCATTTTGCGTTGAAACTGAAGCTTTCTCACAATATATCTTATAATAAAAAAACCGGCTAAGAGCGTGTCGGGCACAAACATGAAAGGGTTCTGTAGCCATTCGATGGTCCGTCCAACCACTTGACAAAATAAATACCAACAAATTTCATTTTGCGGTTGACTCCTGTTTTTTAAATCACTTTTCGTTCTATGGAAGGAGTGCGATTTAAAATACAACTTTTGGATCCTCAATATACATCTTTACTAATTTTCGTGACAATTGGTGCAGAAAAGGCAAAGAACAAGCACGGACGGACAGACGGATAGACAAGACGATTCTACAAAGGTTCCTAGTGGACTACGGAACCCTAAAAAGGACTGAAAACGCTAGTTTTGTCATAAGCGCCGCATTTAAACACACAACACGAAATGACTCATGAGAAAACACAAACTTCCAACGTTTACTTGTACTTTACGAGATTACCGGTATATGCAGCTTGCTATGCAAGGTCTTATCTCTATCAAGGATATAACTGCAATAAAAAAGATTACCTGATTAAACGCGGCCACATTCATCAGCACCGTTGCCAAATAAGACGTAAGGAACATCACAAAGGCAAGTAGGGCATTGTAGATTGCGAAATCTGTAACTGCTTGTAGGAATACGTCGTTCTCTGGAGCACCGGCGACAACCGACAGGCCGTAATCCACCATCGCTTGCATCAGAGTCGAAAAGAGAAGCACGGATACAGGGTTAGTGCATCCCGTTACGATTGATAAAGTAATGGCCAAGAATATATATAACTTATCCAAGGCACTGCTGAATCTGAACTGAAATAAAAATAAAAATATAAAGTGCGCTCTGTTTGATGACTCTAACTTCATTCGAATTAAACTTTTCAGTTCAAATGAAATTGAGCAAATTATTGTCGATTTGTTGTGAATGAATTTTACAATTACATATATAAAAAAGTTATTTGTAATTATAATTTCCTCTAAGCCGAATTTCAGCAAAGCATTCGAAATTATTAGTATAAGTAGTTACTGCGTAGATTGGACTAAAATTTACAGGATTGACATATGACATCAGGATATCAAACACCTCACGCGTGGCCATGAACGCTGTAAATGGTTCGAAACGATGATGAAATTTAAAAATAAACTATTCCGCAATATTACTATTATAACCGTTTAGATATATAAAATAAAATTTAACGTTAAAGTTTTACGTTAATATATAAAATATCTTTCTTTTTACTGTAACTATCTTTTCCAAAATACAATTGGCATAAAAACTTACCAAAGTGAAAAACGATACATGTGATGTTGCTTTGTCCTTTTTGTCATCTTTTGGAAAACTGAAAAATTTAATAATACATGTATTTTACCTTACAAGAAGAAATAAAAGAACGCAAAAGTCGTCACAAAAACTAGAAAATGGCTGATGGTCTTCAACTTCGTATGCTAAACAGATATTTTTGGGACCGTAGCCAAGAACACTGATAAAATAGTCGCATTATCAACAAAAAACAAAGCCACATTAGGTGTTTTGTTGTATGTAACCATGATCACTCAGGTACGCAAATGTATGCGACCAGTTGGTGCAGTTGCTGTGACATTGGCTGCGGCGGCCCAAGTCATGGGTTTGATTCCCACACGGAACAAATATTTGTACGACCCACAGATAGTTGTTTTGGATCTGGGTTGTCTTTGTGCGATTTATGTTTGTAAATTAACACAAGACTTTTATCTTATAGCAAGAGTAGCGTTTTTTTTAAGAGAAAAAAAAAAGATACTTCAAACTTATAACACCATGCCTTTTTGGTTGAATGCTAATAATATAAAGTAGTTTTGGTTTGGTTATTTTCTATAGAAAACATCAAAACCAACTTCAAATGTTTGAGAAGCTAAAACGTTCGTTAAACAAATTTTTGAGTTATTGGAATTTAAAAAAGAAACTGTCGGACTGATTTTTATGAAAGTTATATGGAATTACCTTGTATTCCTAGGTAATTCTATTAACAAAAAAGGTATTTTGAAAATAGGTTCATAACTTGCAGAGAAATCACCAAAATTACAGAGGATCTAATTGAATTATTTTATTATAAAATCTGTTAAAAACGACCTATAAAATTGTATCTTCGACACATGTATTATATTCAAGAAAAATAACTACACATACTTCAGTCGCCTTATAAATAAACTAATTTATTCTATTGATCACATCTTTAGAAAAACGAAAAAAAATACCCAAAATGGGTCATAAATGACAAAGTCCGGAAGTAACAATCGCAAAAAAAAATAGTTGAATTTAGAACCTCTTCCCTATTTTTGATTCGGTTTATAATTAAGTTTAAGTCAATTTAGTTTATAAATAAATATAAAGACTTTTCTTAGAAATTTTCTCATCGGTGAGAGATGTTCAAGATTTTCATGCTTCTTCATCATCATCACTATCTATCCATCGTAATATATTCTTCATCAAGTTTAAGAATCTCACTTACGATAAACAAAACACGTGTTGAACTGGGATGCACATTTAGACTCACCTAATTGACTCTTGAAAAGAATTAATCCTATTTAATTCGAATTTAGGGAGATCGTTCACCACTACTTTAGTAGATACACCGTCGCGGGTATTCATTATGACTAAAAATTGTATATCTTATTTTTTTTTATTTTATCTTCATATCTAGTTTTCATGCCTCTCAACGTGTAACTGGCTTCATTTATATTAATATAAACACTTTTATCATACTGTTGTATGAGAGGTAATCGCTATTTAAATAGAAGAATTCAAAACCTAAGCAGGATGGTTCCGTAGAATATTATGGATTATTCTTTATCTTTTACAATATGAGATTTCTACCCCGTGTCAAGTTTTAAGGCATAAAGGATTGACATACAAATAGTAATGATCCTATCTTCATTGGCGTATAAACAGGAAGGGCGTGCCTATCTTTGGATAGTCTAGTGACCACCCCAGGATGGTCATCTCATCATGGTCACTCATCATTAAAAATAACCTTAGATACGCCCAAGCCTATCTTCTTACATCATCCCTGGAGGCTTAGCTAGTTCCATTCTAATTTAACTAGAAAACCTTGTATAAAACGTAATATATGTACAGTGACAATCATAAAAGCGGCATTTATTAAGCGGCAATTATTTCGAAGAAAATATCATATCAAAACTTATGTCTTGGTCGTTACTAAAGACTTGAACTAGATTTTATTAGTTATTTTAGGATCTGCGCACGTTTATCTGAATAGTGCCTTCTTGAGTACCTATATGGAACAAATCTAACACTGCACTTGTGTGTTGTCGTGTAGTAAAATAATCAGGCGCTAATCTTTCCATCTGTACACAAAGTCGTTGTCTTGTGCTCCTACTGAGTTATTGTTTGTGGCAGTAATGGCTTATTGTGTATACGATGCTGCTAGCTGTACACTTATGTTCATATATAAAAATGTCGTTACTATAGCTTCCTGTCTAAGAAACATTGCGTTGAAGCGAACCCCTTTATACAGATGTGATCGGTGATGGGTAAGTCACCAGGAAAGCACTCAGTACTCGATTGACATCATATTTATGTCATAAAATTAGGGACGTAGGTTAGCCGAAATTGTAAAATAAATTAAAGAAGTGTAGCGGTAAAGTGCGGCGCCTACACAGCTGAGAACGCCGCAGATCATCGACCTCTCCGCCACTTCGGCCATGCCGTGTCCGCTAGGTTGAACATGAATTGCGTGATATTTTTTTCTTTAGATTATGTATACTCAGTGGTAAATCAATATTTATTTTTAATAATAATTTTATTCTTCATATATGATCAATATATATAATGTCCTTGAATATTGAAGTTAACTTAGCCACTTGTATATATGTTAAATCATTAAAAATGTAATACTATCAGTTTCAGTAGTTGTCTAGTAAATTGACCTTAATATATCTTTATATTTATGGAAAAAGTGCTTTAAAGCAAGCAGGTGCTTGATCAAAAGCTTATTCTACTTTATCAAAATTATAAACAATTTCGTTTTCATGAATATTTGGCACGCTGAACTCTAATTTGGAAAATTTAAGACGAGAATAATCATAGGCTATAAAGATTCCTTATCACGTTTTCGTCTGCCATCACGCGAACTTTTTTTTGAGTAAACATTCGCGCAGATTCGGTACAATCTGGTAAAAATTTCCCCAATTGTCTTAATACGTGTTTTGGGGTTTCATGTTTCGATGGATTGAGTTTATGGCTAATCACAAATGAATATAAAAACAAACGAAATTAGAAAATGTAAACATTATTATTTATAAACGAATATTTTTTTTCTTTTTTATATAAAGGGGATGTCTAACCCTCTCGAGAAAACACCAATTTGGTGTCCCACTTTTGCGCATATTGGGGGCTACGGGAACACAGCCCACGTATCAGCTCCAATGACTCCAGGCAATGCAAGCTGCCTTCTTCTTTACTGCTAAATTCTCGGGTGTCTGCATTCACTCTTTTGTACGGGTGAGATCTACCTCCCCGCTTAGATGCCCTGAAGCCTAAATGTAAAGAAAACAAGTGCAAATAAGCTCCAAGCCCCCATCGGCGAATTTGGTGCAATGCTCTACCAATCATCCAGTTCCAGCAGCAGAGGGTAGAGTTTTATTCTTAGCTGCCTCACCACCACATTCATAAGCAGTGTGGATCTGCCAAATTTCGAACGACGGGGCCAGTGGTCTGCGACCTACCAATATCCTTGATTACGGAGGACATGGGACAATAATCAAGATTTAAGGACTTAAATGAACAGTTCCGGCCGGACATGGGGACGCACAGACGCAATACCCCCACTTACCAAAACCCCACTGATCCTGGTACTTAGCTACCACGTAGATAACATTTTCTCACGAAAATTATGTATCCAGATCCATATAGTGGCCATTATGTTACCAGACTTGACCATATTAATACTAAAATGTTTAAAAACCAAAATACTGATCATTTTGATGATTTGTTTATTTGAGTTATATGGCATACCGTACCAAGTTGCATCAAGTTCAAATATTTTTTAAAGAATAGATAATAGATACCCGTGACCATGAACGCTGTAAAGGGTTCGAAACGTCAGGTGATAAAATTAAGAAAAAAAACCGCGATAAAATCCGTAAAGTTGTTTAATTTAAAATAGATTTATTATAAAACCTCCTTCAGAAATTGTCTTCGTAATGAGAACCCGAGTTTCTGAGATATTTGATAAAGTAGAAAAATAGATTCATCAAAAATGGTTCCTATTTCATTATACATCTCTAAATGTAGTGTAGGTAAATCAATATGCATACTTTTATAGTTTAAATATATTTTTATACTTTTATAGTATAAAAATAGAAAATAATTACTATATAATTTCTAACTTCATGCACGAGACTTTTTGGTGCAACTTTTGGGCACTATCCTTTCGTCATTATGTTATAAAATGTATTACTAGCTGAATATTGACCATAGTGGTTAATTAGAGATCGGCCTCCTGTACGGAAATGCTATATTTTTTCTTGACTCTTTGTCTGACAAAGCCGTAGTGTGATCGGACGCAGGGCCGATTTTCCGATTGCCTAGCCGACGCATTTTAATTTTTAGGCTACTAGATTATTAGTCTCTTTTACATAACCTAGGTAAAAACAATAACACAAAATCATAATTCCCCGAGACTCAAGGGAGTCAGACAAAAATTATATCTGCTAAGTGAAGAAGATGCATTTATTTTCATCTTTAGATTATGCCAATGGCTCATCATAACTTTTTGAAAGCACATAAACATATGAATATAATATGTGGCCATATTTATAATATATGTAAAAAAGACATATTCAAAACATTACACAATCCTTATATCTTTCAGTTAATCGTTTGGGATGTACGTACAAAGATTTTATTAAAAGAGATTATTTTATTTTCAGCCAACAAAGATTATATCATCAGCACAAGATATGAAACATTATCGCAGTGTGTATTAACTAACGATTTACATGTGTGAGTGAATGTATGTTTCCAAACGATGTAGGAAAAATATGTCGAAATATTTTACCGTCTTGCGAAAGAGCAAGTATGACGTCATTTTTTTACCCAATTGCCAGGCTTTAACTAATAAATAGCTGGTGAAAGCCTCCGTAATCTAGCGGTTCAAGCGCTTCACAAGTAGCATGTTAAGAATTCGAAAGCCGCGAGCACCTTGAATTTAATTTCCTTTCTTTTTTTTTAATATTTCCCATAATAGTTTGATGATGGCCATATAACAAGTATCCTACTCCAGACTCCAGACCTATTGGATCTATACCACAAAGGGCTACCAAAATAAAAGGTGAGAGAATGCACTAGTATCATTATATGTGCTTAATAAAGTGGTAGGAATCCCCTTACGTTGTATTGATCTGTTGTAAAGAGGTGGTCTCGTTGTGCTTTTTTAAATGCCAAAGCAGGTTTATTTAATAAGATTTTTAAACTTTAGTGGGTAAGCCGTGCACCACATGCATATCTACCCTTCTGCTTACGGTATATTCCAAATTTACATTTACAACTATGCACTTATGGTCTCCTGGTACTTTTTATTACTTTATTGCCAAATGAAGATTATTTATATTGTGTTTGGATTTTTTGTGTTAGGATTTTTTTTATCAATTTGGAAGGTAAGCTAAGTATGTACGTACCAAACATTTTTTTACTCAATGTATGTTTCAAATTTGAATTTTCACTTACATCTGATATTTTATTAATTCCAAAGTAGGGTTATTAAATCAGATTTCTTAGAAGAATTAATAATTACTTTGTTCATAATTTTAAAGCGTAAAAAAAATACCCTACGCTTAAGGTATGTTCCAAAATTGAATTTAGACCTACATATGTAATGGTATCCTGGTACTTTTATTACTGTACTTCTAAAGAAAAATTTGTTTGTCTGTCTACGTGTCTGTTTGTCTATTTCTTCGTTACATTGTTATAAGCTAGGTATGCACGGAAAATGAAATGAACATAAATAGAATGTTCTAGAGTTCATCTTGAGATAGTGACAAATGTCATACTAACTAATAACTCATATCGAATGTTTTATTTAGTCCGGTATGTAAGGAGTTAACATCCTTACATTTATCTATCAATACAATTAGCGTAAATAGTGTTCTATGTCTCAGATCGAGAAATCCATATGTGCTTTTTAATAAATATTTTTGATCGTCTTATCCGACTACAGCAAAGCTAAGAAGTGGCTTTGTATAAGCTTTGTACAAACTGCAAACCAAGATCTTAACGAATGAAAGAACAAGTGAAGAATAGGATATAGTAAATGCTTTTGTCAAATTTTAACTAAATTAACGAGAGTTAATAATACAGTAAAATATACTATTAATGCACCTGATTGTTATGGAAAAATGTTATTTATTTTTGCTTTTTCTCGAATAATCTAAAGCAGATACTCTGCTGAAATCATAGCTTCCATTCGCCTACATATCTAAGAAATAATATTTCTTATAGAAGTCACTGACGAGAAGGTCCTTTTTAGGAAATTTTGTCTGTTATGTCGTGCATTTTCAAAAGCACGCGCAAAATTTGCTATTTCTTCTTTTTTGATATGGAGAAGGAGGCAAGCGAGCAAGCGTCACCTGATGGTAAGCGATCTCCGCCGCCCATCGCAACACCAGAGAAGTAACAAGAGCGTTGCCGGTCTTCAAGGTAGGAGTAAGCTCTTTTCTTGAGGGTCCCTAAGTCGTATCGGTCCGGAAATACCGCTGGCGACTAATAATTCCACAAGGGTGTCGTGCGTGGCAGAAAATGACGACGAAAACGCACTGTGGTGGACTGCCAACCATCGAGGTGGTATCGAT
>JAOCPS010706099.1:0-10557 GCA_025505425.1 Graphium colonna | reverse complement strand
TGGTACTTCCCCGGACGAGCGTGGCCTTAAAAGTGCAGCAAAAGCTGTGAAAGGATGTTATGCTCTACCACCTGATTTAGGAGTTTATTGTAAACTCTATTGCATGCAAACATTAAAGATTCGTCCATTGTATATTTACTTTCTTTGGAGCAATTAATTATAATTTATTTGAACGCCGTCATTTTTACTTTAAAATCGATCGAGCACACAACTAAGCACAATTATAATTAAGAAATTAAATTGTTTGTTGAGTAAATAAATGAGAAAAAATAATATAAGCACTTTTCAAATGTTATTTTTGGTAATTTTCTGCTATAATAAATAAATAAATAAAATCTACTTTTTACTCAGAAACGAATAATTTGCACCAAATTTTGGATTTTGATTGAATTGGCCACGGTGGCTAATCTGCTCCGAGATCAACTACGCTGGAGATATTATAGTGCACAAGTGTTCGCGCTAACACTGTTCCTTTACTCTCAGACCGATGGACCAGAAAGATATCAGGCGCAGGACCGACTTTTTACATGCCCATCAGACGCATGGTTCATCTTCCTTTTCAGACAACCGCGTGATCGGCCTACACTGTCCTAATCCAACCAAGAAACAACAACACAAAGCCGTTGTCCCCCCGCGGGATTTGAACCCACGACCTCCGGTTTACAAAGCAAGGGGCCATACCACTAGGCTACGAAGGCGGTTTGGGTTACACGTGTCTCATAAATAAACATTCTTTATCGATTAAAATTAATTGTGAGTAATAATAGTGATTTCAGAAAATTATCTTATTTTTTCTGATATATAATTTTTTTTTTTATGGAAAGGTTAACAAACGAGCAGACGGTTCACCTGATGGTAAGCGATCCCGTCGCCCATAGGCACTCGCAACATTCGGAGAGTTGCGAGTGCGTTGTCAACCTATATTGGATAAAATAGGTTTAATGGATAGGATTGGGTCGGGATTAAGGATTTGGAGTGGATAGAAATAGGAAAAGAAAAGGGTATATATGGCCATCCGGCATCCCCAAAAGTCACGCATTCTTTATTTTATGCCGACTTTATAAAGGGCGGTGGTACTTCCCCGGACGAGCACGGCCGTAGGTGTGGCTTCATTAATAGTCCTATAAAATTAAAAAAAAATCGGTTCATTACTTTGTTTAAAAAAAAACAAAATTTAGGAATGTTTCCACATATCTTCGCAACTTATGAACTGATCAGAAAAAATATTTTTTTATAAAAATTGGAGTAGTAGTTTGTTTTTAAAATCAAAATAACGGAGAAGACATGTTTCGAATGTACACTTCTAAGGCGTTTGAAGTCGGCTTTTGTAATTTTCTTTGTTTAAATATCTGGGTTATATAATTTATGTTAAGTGTTTTTTTGTATGCTGTGAAGTTTCCAAAATAAAATAAATAAAATAAATAAATAAAAAAAAAATAAAACATGTGTAACGTAGATAGCTTTGATTCTTGTCAGTGCGGATGAGGAGGTCTACTATATCCCTTCTTGGGGTAGCAGCCACTACAGAATTAATAAATATGTCTCCCCTCTCGGAAGCCTACCTGAGGCTGCGTTACTTCTGGCGTTACACCTATTTATTAATTGCGAAGTGGCGAAAAATATTCCTTACAATTAATATTTATGTTTTCATTATACATATCCTTTTTATTAAAGTGTTGTGTATGTTTAAATAGCAGCGTGTTCATTTTTGCGCCTTACATTAGTTAGTAGTTAAAGCTTTCAGGACTTACACAATAAGGACTAGGTATAACCTTGGTCAATAAGTAGTTCTTATTATCAAAACTATTATCAAAATATACATCTAGAACACATTCCAAAGCTTTTCCCGATTCAACTAAAACTGTAAACGGCTTGCTTTTTTTTTCCGATATTTTATTACGCGCACAAATTTAATATTTTATATTTATCAATCGCTGTGACATAAAAACATATTTTATAGATGCTACAAAGAAATTTCAGTTAACTAAATAACATTGTATAAGTGTATAGAAAAGGAAGTTGATGTAAGAAAGGCGATGAAATGTACAATCACTAATAGTCGGATTTAAGAAAAAATTCTGGAGAAAACAAAACTTATTAAAATTTGTCAAATAACTTCGATATAAAAAGATTGCCTATGCATTTATTGTAAATAACTTAAACTGCATATTATGTCTGCTTTAATAATCCTTAATTAGCTGTAATAAAAATCATTACACTGAATTTTATCACCAAATGTGCAAATGTTGTTAGTTTAAAATACAAAGGACTTATTTAGGACTTTTCTTTTTGAAGCCAATGATGTATGTACATCGTGGTTTCTATGCAATGATTATTTATGCTATTATTAGTTTAATAGTAATCAAATACTAATTTTTATAATTTAAATAATTAAAAATAATGCACACAGAAATGATTCTCACTTCCAGGCCATTACAGTCTCATATCTAGCGAAGGCTTGGGTCCCAGCAGCTTTAATATTTTACCTGCCAAGTCTTATCACTTTTATAGAAGTTTTCACAGCTCCTTTGAGTCCGGTATTTCAGTTAAGAATTCTAAATTAAAATTGATGTCTTATCAATCGGTCCATTTGCAAATGTTATGTACCATAACGAGTGAGTAATCTTGATGTTTACTGATGAATTAATTAACTGTTAGCTATCAATCAATATGAGTCAGAGCAATTAGTTGTCATTTTTTTACAAATTAAGGTTTAAAAGTGATAAAAACCGGAAGTATGCTTGACATTTAGGGATACCATAAGATGATCATTTCAACCTCTAGTTTCTTTTTACACCAGGTAACCTATTTTATTTTATTTTATACGTTTCAGGGAAAATTACAGCTAGTACAAGCGTAAATATTAAAGCATAGAAGAATTACGGTCAATTAAAAGTTTTCACATATAGATGAGCGAAAACAAGTAGAAAATGGTTAACAATAAATGAAAATACAAAACAAAAGCAGCCTTCAATAGAGACGTATAAAATGTAACTCGATAATTAACCTTGATTCCGTTTATTTTCTAACAACAAAGACGTATTTACACATAAATTTCTTCAGAGATGCGGCAGTAATATTGAAAACTTTAAGTTCAACTTAATATCGGTTTCCATATGATATCTTCGAAATAAATAGGAATCGGGTAAAAGTGCTAATGAAAATTAGATAAGAATCGTCAAATTGCTAGTCATTGAAGTTATATGAGGTGATTTTATTAAATTATAACAAGTGTTCAACATCATTCCCGAACCAAATTACTAAAAGCCTGCTTGATGTTTGCTATAGTTTATAAAATCTAATTAATTCATAATTTTCTTCTGTATATTTTTGGAAATATTTATTGTTCAGATGCAAATCTTACGATTACAACAATCTTACGATACGATTTAAGTGAAGTAAAATTTAGTTTAATTTTATTTATTTAAGAAAGTTTTATCTTAAATTAACACCATCAAAAATTAACATAAAACTGTTGAACTATATTAAACATGATCAGATAAGTTGCAGAGTCATAACATTCAAATTAAATGAGCTTTTTCTGTTATGACGTTACGACACGTCACCATATTTAGGGTTTTATTAGAAAGTAACTAGCCAATACACATACACGATGCTTTCAGTGAAATAAAGATAATTCTCAATATACTAAGAGATTAATGCCATTAGAGTACTTCCTGCACGAAAACACTTCAATGTTCAGGAAACAGACTGTAGTACATTACTCATTGAATATTGGCCCGTGGCATATATATTTTATTCAAATAAAGTATCCCTCTCCTTTTAAATACGATATTGTATTGGTCGAGACTATTTAATAAAAATTCTCGATTATTATGTTTGTAATTTGGAACGTCCTATAATTCTGTTACAGTGCCTGAAGATAATACATATTAGCGCCAAAGACTCCCTTATTGTCATCCGTTAACAAATATAAATTACTATGACCGTTATTTACATTCTGTGTATTTAATAAATCAACCTCTCTTACATTTTGCAAATGGTAGTATAAATAAAAGGCCACAAAATATTCTTATTAAGTTGTGGGTTATATGTATAAACGCCAGTCAAACCTCACAATTGACCCTTAAAAAAAGTAAAAGAAAATTTTGTCACAAAAAACTTATTTTTACTTGAAAAGATCATTTCATTGAAAGATAATAATTAAGGTATGCATATAACGAGCCAATTATATAAATCCTAACAGAAAGACGAAAGATGACAAGAAGAAAGGCCTTCAAAGTGTATAAACGTGCCCTTTTATTCCCATTTCTTATAACTCTCAATTTACCGTTAAGTTCAAGTTAAGTTAAGTAATTAACAAACCTAAGCAAATGCATAATTATTTCTTATTACATACTCTAAAGAACATATTGGTTCTTAGTATTTACTTTAACAATATAAATCATTATGTAGTAATAATGATTCTCGTTTCACTAGAATATTGTCTCGGTACAGGCGCTTTGCCATATAAAATCTTGATACATTACAAATTTAAATAGCATGGCAACCGTGCCATTACAGGCCTTACTCAGATCTATTTAAAAAATCTTATTAATTGTGCCACAACGGAACACTTTGAACTATTTAATTGGATTATAAAGTGTATTTTAAAGCTATAAATTATTCCAAAGCTAACAGGTCTATAACTTATGCACTAAAGGTATATCTTTGAAACCATGTTTTTGGAATCAAGTTACCATGACCATGTGAAGAAGGCGCGCAGTTGCATAAATTAATAAGTATTGGTTAAAATTTAATTTAAATTTTCACTTCCATCGGCAGTTATTAGTGCCTTTTTTATCCTTCCGTCCGTCATCAGAATAAATCATTGGAACAAAACTTCAATAGTAAAATAGGAAACAAAGAAAGTGTCTAGAGGTACATATGTATATAAGTCATACATATGTACCTCTAGACGTTTTCTTTTTTATTTCATAAAATAAAACAATATTTAAATGTTTTCTAAAAAAAAACGTTTTTTTTAATATGTACATATAGTTATATTCCAATCAATTAACCGTAGTTTATTCGATAGATTTCCCGGATTATTGTTTACGTATTGGAAATCCATAATAAAACTACAGACTAAACTTTTCATATTAATGCAAACATATTTAAATTTGTTATTTGTTTATTATTCACTCAATATAAGCAGTAAAATGAGTATAATAAACAAAGAAAATCTTGTAAAAAATAAAAAATGTAGTAAATGAATAAAACAATGGTGTAACGATAATCGATGGAGTCAACTCGTGTTAGAGAAGAGACCGCGGCTAGACAAACGTAGTGTAGATTATTCTGCTGCACGATGGACTGATGAATTAAAAAAGATGGCGGGTAGCGGATGGACGCGGGCTGCCCAGAATCGGGATAGTTGGCTAGTTTGCTAATAGACTAACGATAATCATGATGGTGAATAAAAACAATAATTTAAAAAACACAATCAAGAAGATGGTGACTGTTTTAAATATCTTACTCGGAAAACGTTGTCAGCCATTCTTTTGAGCTTTGTGACACCGACAGAGAAAGAATGAACAAATATTATTATGAATTTTGAAGACGTTTTCATATGCCTTGATTTTTTTTATGGCGTCGCTATATGATATTAATTTTAACTTTCTTTCTAAAATATGTTTCCATAACAACAATAAAAATTAACGTGCGCAATAACTTGTTCGAAATAAGTAGAACTTATTAGATATATACGATAACTGAACAACCTCTCTAACTGCACCACCTGAAAGGAGCTTACCAGATTAAGCAGATACTCATATAATATATTTACTGTATCTGGATGACTGTTAGGTCCCATAGTTTCACCAGCCTAGTCATCTTTAGTAGGTAGATAATAAACAAAATGATTTTGTTATGTGTTTATAAACAATAAGTTTCACCACTTAAGCGATCCAGTCACGCAATAGTATAAGAAAGATGGAAAAATAAAAAAAATATTTAATATCCTTGATGTCTCGCAAAAATGGAGAATTATAGTCATCTCAATTCATGTCCACAACGAAAAGCGATTGCATTTTAAACGTAAACATATTTGAAGAAAATTTGATTATGTGGCAGATACAAAAATAATATAGATACATATTATACACTCTTTTCAAATTGACCTTACTTTTGCTAATACTTAAAAGCAACTAGACAATGGACATTCAAATAATGAAGGAATTTTTATTATTTCCTCTCATATCCTTTGCTTAGGCCTGACCTTTGTTGCTTCGTTTTCATCCCCTTTTGATTTTAAAAGAAATTTAAAATAAACACCATAAATCTCGATGGAGTCAGCTTGAAAATTATTATAAAAAATTCCTAAAAAAGGAATCTGAAGGAAGTTAACCTTAAAAACCGTTCAAAACCATTTCAGTATTTAAGGTGTGTATATTTTATTTCTTTTACTAAAGTTTAACTGATTATTTAGCAAAATTAATTTCTCGTTTTTAATCAACGATTGACGATTTGTATAAATCAATCGTTTCAATGAACGTGCGTTGCTCCTTAAATATTGTTTGAATTTTGATAATAGGTCACAGTGGGTAAAAATTGGTAACTACTGTTCGAACAAAGCCTCCATTCCATCTGGGGTTCCTCAAGGGTCCTTGCTAGGTCCATTGCTATTTAATATATATTTGCATGATATAGGAAACTGTTTTCATCACTCATATTTTATTATGTATGCTGATGATATCAAGATATATTACCCAATTCACGATGTTGGAGATTGTCGTAAAATGCAGGAAGATCTTAGAAGGTTCTCAAATTATTGCACACAAAATCTTTTAAGTCTTAATATTAATAAGTGTCAAACAATTACGTTCAGTCGTAAATTATATCCGCTACTGTTTAATTACGAATTATTTAATTGCCCTCTTGACTCTTGGCTCTTACTCGGTAGTAATCTTATGGCTGGTGCCATCATCCCACAGTGCCTGAAGACAAACGGAGCGACCTACCCGTCATGACATACGGAGCCGAAACGTGGACAACAAAGGTACGGCTGGACCGAGTGAAATTTAAAGTCACCCAGTGGGCTATGAAGAGGGCTATGCTTGGCCTTTCTCTGCGGGATCAAATTAGAAATGAGGTAATCCGACAGAGATCCATGATTATCGACATAGCCCAACGGATTAGCAAGCTGAAATGGCAGTGGGCTGGCCATATTAGCCGTAGAACCGATAACCGTTACAGTAATAGCTTAGTGTACGTCCTCAGGCAAGGTATAGTGATGATTTGCGCAGGATGAATGGCAGGAGCTAGATGCGAGCAGCCCAAGATTGAGATTAGTAGCGTGTAATAGGAGAGGCCTATGTCCAGCAGTGTACTGCAACAAGCTGATGATGATGGTGTCATCAAATGTCTTTTCTACCTTAATACCGTTCTGGGTCCAAACACATTGTACATCAAAATGAAGACGCGATCTGTTAAACACGGCTTGTCTGGTTTAAGTCAGGAATTCCTTCAGAGAAAATAAGGAACACTTTAACTTGGTCTTTCAGACTACTAATTTGGGTGTCCAAACTCGTGAATCGGACCAAAACAGGTTGGTGAAGTTGTTTAATCGGTAAACTAAGTCTGTGACACACTTTTATTGAAGATATGGAGATTTCAGTAAGTCCCAATTTATTATAGAAGACCTCAAATATCCGTTGAGTGCAATCTTCACTTTCTTGTTTCTTCGCCATCCCCGACACAATAACAGCCTTTTTATGATGCCTGATATCAAGGCTATCTATCTTCTGGACACACTTTTTGATCTCCTGCCGTTCTCCGACATCCAAGAATGATTGAATTAACTCCCTGAAAGTCCGCAGTTCTTCGGCAATTATTGATGAACCTGCACTTGAAATTTGGGATTTGTAAGTCATCAAACTGCTTGTTTATGTTCTCCATAAGCATATTTTCGGTAGATAAAATCTCCAATAAATTGAACATTTTGGAGAAATGCAACAGTGATGTTCCAAGAATTATGAAATATAGATGCCAGCCTATGGCAGGTGGTGAGCTTAAAATAAATATCTGATTTATATTCAAAAAGTCTTGCTTATGTATATTACACTATTTTTAAATCCACCAAGAAATAATAATAATAATAATGTCTATGGGACAATAAACTGGCGGAGCGTATCGATGACCAAGGATGATGAAGCAAGGGATTGCCGCTTGGGGAAAGCAGATCCAGCAATATATCGAGGGGACAAAGCGGTTCAATCAGAATCGTCTTTTTTACGGTGACCAGAAGAGGCTCTATAAATTCTTGGAGTGGCAAGAAAAATGTGAAATGGGCGAAGGCCCTAGCCCGGCCTACACCATCGCATTTTGGCGCCGGTTGTGGTTAGAGCCCGTTAATCATAACGAGGAAAATTCCGCACTATAGTGACATCACACAGAATGCATCCTCTGAGGGCGTCAATGATGAGGCTGTACTTACCACGGAAGCATGTTGACAGGGTCTCTTGAAGCGCCTTCACTATGTATAATCGTGAAGTGTACAACCTTCTTAAGTATTTCTTGATGAAATCGGATCAGGCATTCTACGCAGACCTTACCGACCTTAGTCAACGAGCAATGGCAAGGCCCGGCAGTATAAAGCGTCTTCGACCAAGAGACCGTATGAAAAGAGGAGGAGCTCGATGGGCGATTCTACAAGGCTCCTCACGGGCCTTTTGTAGACACCACCGCCTCAGTGAATTCGCTTGGTTTCGCAGATCCCTTTGAAAAAACCAAGGGTTATTCCTATGCAAGACAAGATCAGATTATTAGGACGAACAACTATAGGAGATACATCCTGAAGGATGGCACTACTAACACACATATGTCGAGCATGTCACTGTCCTGGGGAGTCCCTTCGGCATGTAATCTCCGGTTGTTTGGTTCTTACTAATATTGAGTACTTGAACCTAGTGGCCAGAATTCCTAATCAGGAACTCACTCTGAAATACGGTCTCATTTGAAGATTGCCGTATTACAAGTATTTGCTGTAAGCCGTGCTAAAAATTGACCGTTTCAGGACCAGCCCATTATCATGGATTAGACAATACTGGTAAACAAGCCTGAAAATTGCAGAGATATAAACTAAAATATAAGGAGATACAAAAACAAATATCTGATCTTTTAATCACCTACCCACTCAACGAAATATATTCAACTACCCAAAAAACTTTTTGTACAACTGTTTGTTTATAACACAATGTTTTTGATGAATGTTAATGTCTTCATTTAGTTTATTTCTATCTTTTTCTTTGAGTACCATCTCCTATTTACAGAGGTTGTCAATCATCATAGATATCTTTACTTAGGAGACAACTGCACGTAACAGAGATTTTGCGCTCATCTTAATATAACAACTACCTGTTTGAGAAATTTTGAAGGTCTTCCAAAGTAGCTACCAGCAATATTGTGTCATTAGCATATTTGATATTATTAAGTTTATTTATTTATGGTTTTTGCACATATTCTGAACATAGGCGGACTTAATACCAAAAAGGCATTCCCTTTCAGTCGAACTTTGGGTGGTGCAAAGAATAAATGGTAGGTGCTTGAATATATGCACACACACGCATGTGTGTGTAGTGTATGTAAGTATCTGAATAATAATAATAAGAATGTGAGTATGACATAAAATATGTATATTTGAGTAAATGCTCACGTATCAAACGACTTTTAGCCATCGTGCTCTCACAATGAATTGAATTCCATACAGCAATGGATTGGATAAAGAAAGAAGAGTGCATAAAGACAGTACGATGAGAGGGAAACAGGAGAATACAATTTTGCGTTGAGCGCGAATGATTTTGTTACTGACTTCACATTAATATTGAAAGTAGGGAGGTATGTAAGAAGGACAAGAGGGGTATTTTAAGATAGAATAAAGAGTGGTTGACGCTTCTAACAAGCGTCGCTGGCTTATCGCTGGCGTAACCACTGAAGCTGTGCGCGATAGGAGGACACATGGTCATATTCAAGAAGATTAAAAACGAACCGAATACAGTTATTCAGAAGCTGGTCTAACTTATTGAGATGGTCTGTATTCAGGTCGAAGTAGCACACGTGGGAAAATAAAGGCCTGCATGAGCGCCACATCAGTTTGTATGGGCACGAAATAATTCTTAAGATGATAAAGACACCGCAAGGTACTTGCAATTTTTTTGCTAACGCTTGCAATTTGATGTCTCCAACTGAGAGTGCTGTCTACGAGCAAACCAAGATTTATAACATTTTGACTTATAGCAATGGTAGATTTGTTGTAAATAATTAATGGGTTTTGGGAAAAATTCACTTTACTAATGATACGTGAGCTACCAACTTTGATCATTTGGCACTTTTGTAGATTAACCGTTGACCCCAACCTATCTTTCTATCTCAGTCTTTAATGGTGGCTAAATCTTGGTTTAACTTGCAGAGGGCGTGTAAGAGTTCACCAGTAGTTGACTGAGCATATATTTGCAGGTTATTAGCATAAAGATGATATGCATACTGGAGGTCATAAGTAAAAATATTTATAAAAAGAGAAAATACAAATGGAGAAAGTATACCGCCTTAAGAAACACC
>JAOCPS010705988.1:0-10558 GCA_025505425.1 Graphium colonna | reverse complement strand
CAACGAGTATGCTTCCGCCATCAAGCAATGTACCTAATTTGCTTGATGGAAGAGCTTCAAGCCAGTGGCTATAATCCTTTGATGAAACACCAAGAAAACGAGTACGGTCGGTATTACTGTCTAAAGCTTGGAACAATTCTTGGTGAGTTTTCCGCACGAATGGAATATCATAATGTTTTTGTTCGTTAACTTCCAGTGGAATATTTTTATTACGGCAGGTAGCCAAGACAACCTTGCCTCCTTTATAAATTATAATAATTATAATTTCATAAATTAAACTTAAACTACGTTAAATTATGTACACAAAATGTTATTATTTCAAAGGCATATCAACCGTAATATATATAAAGGTATATAACATGATAGTAATTTAATATATTTTACGAAAGGACGTTAAAAATTATGTTAAATCTCTGTAGCAATAAAGCGCTCCTCATGTTACTAGCTTCCTTTAAGATATAATTATATTGGACAACGGGTCTTTCATCCAATCAACGGGCAGTTTAATATCATTTGAGCTCCCTCGGATGTTATAAAGAACGCTTAAATCAGATAACGGCGATTTTATTACAGGCTTTATAGATTTATCTGCGTATAGGTTAAATCAATCTTCCATCTTGAAAAATTAAATATCGATCTAAAAGCTCCCAAGTATAAAGAAGTAATGCAACCTTTTGCACGCTTTGAAGACTCTCACGTTGTTTTTGAAATAATCAAAGCTTGCAATGTTTCTTTTAAAAAGAGACTATGCAAATTTTACTTATTAAAATTGATTAAATTTTTAAATAAGTATCATTTAAAGTGATATCTGAATTTTCAGATATAAATCCACTTGACCGAATTATGGCCAGAGTGGCCAATTTACTTTGAGATCAATCAACTGCACAGGGGATATTATAGTGCACAAGTGTATGCGAAAACATAGGGGCACTCTCTGTTCCTTTACTATCAAATACTGATGGGACGTATATCCGACACACAACCAGAGAGAGATCAGGTGCAGGACTTTTTACAAGCCCATCCGACGCATGAATACATATTTTTATCAGGCAATCAGGTGTTCAGCCTATATTAGCCTAACCCACGCAAGAAAGCAAAACACAAAGTTATCGTTCGCCTGCGGGGACCGAGACCACAACCTACGGTTTACAAACCAAGGGCAAAGAAAGGATACCATTTAGTTTCAAAACTTATATAACTAAAAGTATACATAGTAAAAAAAGTACAGCCTAGTGGTATGGGCCCTTAGTTTGTAAGGGCCCATACCACGAGGCTAGGAAGATATGTAAACTATTAGTTATGGTATTAAAACATTAAAAGTTGGGCTTCAATTTATGACATATTCAAATTATGCATTCAATATTCAATATGAATTAGCTTATGTAACTAGTCCACGAACTAAGTTCATTGCCAATATTTTAAGTAGATGTTTGCCATAATTAACTCGAGTTCCGTATTAATGGTTTTCCTTGATTAATGAATTTATTTCTTTATTGTTTGATACAATAAAATCCTATTTTATTTTTATTTAAAGTTTTGGCACAAATAAAGACTTGCTCTTGTATTCTGTTTAAGAATTCTACTGCAGTGCAGTCTAGACTCATTTTGGAAAGCGTTAAGTAGAATCTCATTTGTGTTCCAGTTGTTTAATGCAGTCAACAGCTTTGTTTACTCAAAATATTGTTTACACAAACATTTAAACAAATGAATGTGTTACAAGTTTTATGTATTAAGGTTTATTAAACCAAAATTAATAAATTAAAAAGCTTACAGCCCTGCAGTAAGCAAACGCTAACAAGGATGTCTCCACATTCTTACTGAGAACCGGTATAAAGTATATATTACATGAAAAAAATATACTCAACGTGTCTTTAAGAATAAATGTATGAACCTGTACGTTCATTGATATGAGTATCCATAGTCGGCAATCCTTAGATAAGTTACGTAACCATTTTAAATCTAAATTAGTAAATAAATCCTGGAAGTGATGCGGTATTAAATAATTCCTAAAGCTTATCATCACAGCTACTTCCCGCCTTTGTTCCGGGGCACATAGAGCCGACTAATAACAATTGGTAGGGAGTTCGTTTTAACATATAGATGCGGGTGGGTACCATGACACATCTTTGTTGCATTCGTATTCAGCTCTCGTCTATTCGTCGCCTGACACGTTTTCAAACAACGTACCCTAACGTATTTTAACGTATTTATATTTGGCTCATTTGAAACAGCTCACCTTTCCACCTTGTTAAACATTGTCATGCGGTGAGAATTGAATGATTTAAGTTTTCTTTTTGTTTTTTACTATTTGTTTCTTTATAATATTTTCTTAAACGCAATAATTATAATTAAACTATAGAAAAGTTTGAAGAGCTTAATCACAACAATTAACATACTTAATTTCAAATAATCCGAAATATTGTTGAACGTTTATTTAATTTTTAGCATAACTGCTACATTACGATAAATACATGTTGCTTATATGAATTTAAGAATCAACTTGCTGGTTGGTTTTATATATAAAATTATGTTCTTTTACGTGGCCAAATGATTACATCTAAACAGTTTTGCTGATATTCACTTATTTTAAACTTAGTATATACTGTATACTATGTTGTATTTATCCAAATGAAGACATGATATAAAGGACTTGGGCTTTCGGGTAAATAAACAAAAATACATAAAAAGGTTTAGCGAGCACTACGAGACACCTTTTTTCATTAAGCACTTTGTTCCACTCCCCACAGTATTCCTTTTGCAGATAGCAGCAGCTGTTGGTCCCATTATACGCGTCGTTACACAGCGGATTTTCGGATCCCGTGTAAAGTCTGACCATAATCCGAAACAATTAATAAAGCCGCACATGAACTAGAGTGATTACGCAACCGTACAAATCCGCTGCAAGTCGATTAGCGAAACTAGCCTCGCGTATTTGAAAATTTGAATATAGCGACCGAATCGTTATTGCTAAAGTTCGCTACAGGTAAATCGAGCACCATTATTTGTTTTAGATTTTTTCACTACACAGGAATTCTCTTAATTTTGCGAATACTTTGTTATAAGCGTCTGTTACAAGTAAATACACAATTGTGTATCATGGTAAAGTCTTCTTTTTAATGAAAACTTTATAACAAGATCAAATAATTTTTTGTTAACATTCAGCCTCGATGTTCTCATCATGCGTCCAAAGCAGGCAGATCGGGATAGGGTTCTTCTTTATATTCAAGGCATATGTCGTACACGGAGCAAAGCAAAGGATCTAACGCGTCTTTAGATAAGGGATATGGATGGTATCCTTTTCAATTTTTTTACACGAATTTTAAGCATGCTCTCGCTTTTACACCATAATATGTAGTAGATTATCATTTATCAACTTGCCAAATGAAATGGAATGGGGAGGTTTTGATTTTTTGATATTATTGAAATGTTTATTTTAGATCAAAATGTATTAATAAACGAGATTATTATTAGAATTGTTATCTCATCCCCATTATTGCCATAACGAAGTCAATGTCGTTTTAATATTATCCCGTTACCTATTTATGCATAAGGCGAACAATCTTTTTTATATCAAATTATAAGGAAGGTGAAGATTTCTTTGAACTGTAAAAATTTGCGGTATTAATATAAGAGAAAATTGAATTTCGTCCAATTCCGTGAGGCACTCGAATGCGGGTGGCGTCGGAAATATTAAATCAGTACGATTCGGAGGTCGCTTTTTAATTCTTCAAGCGAACGTCGATTGTTTCCGGAATAACCTCGCTCTCGAAATGCATGCAGCGGATTTGTCGAACTCAAACCGTGAAGCATCACTCGATGCGCAATACGTGACGGTTGCTCGTTACCAGCTATTGTCTACATGGCATCCGTTTAGCTTATCGCCTTACCCCTCATCCCCCGTTGTATGGCTGCTCCTGAAAGTGCGGCGTAGCGAAATGTTTATCATACATTTACAGCGAGCGGGCGCGTGTTTAACGAAACATTTGCGGGGAAAAATAAAAAAAGCGCTTTTCGCGTTCAATGGTTTTCACCGTTGAAAAAATTAAATGCTTGCTGGATTTTTCTCGCCGCCTGTTGTGTGTTTTACGTGAGATATGGGCATTTATTTGTTTTTGAAATAGATAGTACTCATTGGTTTCGCAATTCAAGTGTTTCTCATACTTTTCATTTATGTTTGTTTGGTAATAAATAAAAAAAAACTAAAACTTCAAGTAATCAGATTAATAAAAACTTATATATGGCCAGAAATAAATACTTAATACTCTAAATTCCGTAACTTTTATTTTAAATGCCTTAAAGTTCTAAAAATGTTACCATTTAAATGGGAGAATAAATAAATAATTTGACTAAAAATTTTAAATGTCAACTTTATGCTTCTTATATAAATTACACTTGTTGAGAAAATTTATTCTTTTGATTATAAATTTTGTTCGGGGAAATCCAGTGAATCAAAATGCACCCCTGTTCGACTTCTTGCGCAGAAAATACATACAGACCATTAATTTCGTCATCGTTATTAATTTATTGCTTTCGCCCCATTCAATAAAAGTAGATGAGCCGTAGTTAGTATGCCAAAACTTGTACAATGGTAATTTTTGGCATCGTTCTTTACAAATGTCCTGTAACGAATGGTATTCAAGCTAAATATAAAGATTTTTTTGTACGAAAAAGATCTTCTTATTTATCTTTAGACGGCATAAGAAATAAATGTTATTACATAAATAAATGGTAATGGTTATGCATGTGTTTCTTTTATTTGCGTTAAATATTATACATTGTAAACAAAACTAATTTATGTATTTTATCGCGTTTATATTTTTTATATTCCGTCTGATTTTTCGAAGCCTTTACAGAGTTCATGATCACGGGACAGCCTGATGTGACGGACATTACTGTTTGTCAGATAGTATTGTTGTACCGTATTGTGTACCGTAATTTTCCTTATTGTTTTTGGCCTGAACTACGCAGAAACTGCTTATATTGTCTAGAGGTCTTGCAGTTTTCATATGTTAAGGTTTTAATTTATTTAATATACGATCACTAATAGGTGTGAACATCCAACCATCTTCACTATTGAAATTGTAATATTTCTTCATTTCAATAGCCTTACGAATCATCATTGCATCCCAAGGTGTTCTTTAACGAGGACTTAAGATCTATCACATGTGGTATAATGATTGAGAATCTAAAAACTAATATAAACACGATAAGGTCCGTAAATTAGTTTTATTTAACAAAGGTAATGTTAATGGTTATTAGGAATTTGAATTCTATTTCAAAATGTCGTAAAAAATACTGTTTAATTTTCATGTAATGATATTAAATGAGATTGTGAGTGACGCAATACCTATTGTAGGCTTCATAAGGTCACATTAAAAGGTAAAGGTAGTTTAACGGTGAATATTAATCTCCTTAGTGGCTTTATCTCGCTTATACACAATAATGATATTATATTCAGTGTTGCACGCGGTTTCATTATATGTGCATTTCAAAAGAGTTAACTAAATCGAGAATAAGACAAATTATAAGAAGAATAATAATATGATCCAGATACCTCTTATATTGTATATCTCTTGTTTAAGAAAATCTTTTGCGTAAACGTAATTGTTACTATTAACCAAATGTGGCAAAATTTTTGAAGTGGTAGAGCACAACATCTTTGCACAGCTTTTGCTGCACTTCTACGGCCACGCACGTGCGGGAAAATACCACCGACCTTTATAAAGTCGGCATAAAATAAAATATGCATGTCTTTTGGGGTTGCCGGATGGCCATGTCTACCTTATTCTACAGCAATTTTTCTTTTCCTACGGGTTAACGATTTGGAGGGGAAAGGCCCTCCAAATCTTTAACAATACTCTCTGGATGTGTATATAGGCGACGAGATCGCTTACGATCAGGTGAACCGTATACTCGTTTGTCTTCCTTTCAAAAAAATTCATGGCAATAACTTGCCTTTTTGGAGACGGCTATAATGATCATAAAGTATTTATAGGATTTTTTAGTTTAAATATCGTTCAATTGAAGCTCATTACTTCAGAAATTTAATTTTCTTTTTTTTCAATATACCTTCGAAGCCATGATTTAAAGGCCTCTGCATCAGAAATCAGGGATCGTGGCTTCGAATTCTGAATTTGTGATTTTGTTTTCTATTAGCGTTAGCGCAATGCGGCCTAATCACCCGATTGCTTGATACTCGTATGTAAGATGGCTCGTGCTTGTATGAGAGATGTGAACAGTTCTATCCTGCGCCTAATCCCTTCGTACTGAATCACTTTCAAAAGAAGCTATGAGGACAAAATAATATAAGGATAAAGATTTATAAAGAATAAAGGTACATTTGTTTTCGTAAAAACTCGTGTGTACTATCATATCTTCTGCGCGCCTAGTTAATATCTTGTAGATTGTCGAACAACAGTTGCCAGCGGTGAGAGTCATTGTGGTTGAAATTTAGACAGATTGATATTATTGTATATTATAAACTTTAAACAGAGTTTTTTTTTCAAAGCAAAAAAACGAGCAGATGAGCGTCAACTACAAGCAAATGTTTATTATAAAATACTAGCAACTCCGTGACACACGCGTAGTTTGTTCGAAATCTTCTGATGTTACTGGAGTTTATGGGTGGCGGTGATCGCTTACCATCATTCTTAATCCAACTAGTATACTATCTGCTTATCAAATATACTCCAAATATATTGATCCGTTTTAATATTATTTACAAAAAAAAAATTAAACATAAAAGCTTTCATATTTATAACATAACGCGGTTATAGCCGCATACTTACTTATTTACGCTGGCTCAGTGACCCAAAGTGGATCTTGACCTCCGACTCTAGATTTTGCCATTCTCTTCTGTCCTGCGCTGCTTTTTTCGAATTAAAATTGGTGCTTCGAAGCTATCGCAGGTCTTTTTGGACTTTGTCAATCCAGCGATACCTTGGATGTCCATGTGTTTTTTACACATGTTCGAGCCATTGAAGTGGAGCTGCTTAAAATTTGCCGATGTTATTAAGCTCACTTAAGACACTAGCTGTTCAATTTCTAAATTTTTTCTCACTCTCCAGACTCCATCGTCTCTTTTAGTTGGCCCCAGAATTTTTCTCCTGATCTTTCTTTCAGCCACTAATAACTTATATTCCTCCCTCGCTATAAACGTCCAGGCTTCGCACCCATACATCAAGATTGGTCTTATAACTGTCTTGTAGACTCTTATCTTGGTTGTTCTTCTAATTAATCTGGATACCGCATAACAGATTCAAATTAGTAAATACGACTGCAGATCGCATTTTTCAAGTATTTACCAACACATACATTTTTGCAGCATATATTAATTAAGGAAAGTCAAATGTATTTTAAAAAAGTAGAACTCTGAGATTTTTTAAAATTCCATTAGAGTTTGCGTTCGGACGACGACGTGCATTTCTTATATGGCTTTTAGCGAATACCTCTGTGGGCAAGCTTGCTTTAGAATTAATAGCATAACTGTATTAATTTATAAGGATACTGAAGCTCGCAGAGTGTAATTAAGTTAAAAAAATCTCAGACAAAAGTTAAAAAACATGTTTTACTAAAATATAAAGATTTTTCTAATAATATTATGTGATACTGAGAGTTAGCAATCTTAGAAAAATATCGAGGTTTTATTTTCGTCTTTTTGTATTTTTGGGCTTAAATTCTTTATTTATTATATTTAGTCGTATTAAAACATATTTTTTTTATTTCGATACCTACAGCCAGATAATAATATTTCACGATGTTATCATTGTATTAATAAGCTACGCTGATTTATGTGGATATACATCAAATCTTCTATGAAAATTAATTATAACATTGTTTGACCTGAACAGCATTTCAAGTCGAAGTACGTAACAATATCATGTTTAAGCACGTTATTTACATTTTCCCGAAGCTTACCGCAGACTAGCGAGATCCTTTTGTGTTCGACGTAGTAAATAGCTAGACCGATTAGATTATTTGCAATTTAAATGAACTGCTTGCAACCGACTTTGACGAAGCTAAAAGTTCATTTACACGAATATTTGATACGAAAATGAACTTCGTCTAAGGATCGACTAAGATATTAAATAGTAAAATAAATATAAACAAGATTCGAAAACGTTAGATAGGACATGCTTGAAATCTTTTTATAAATTGTGAAATACTAACACTTCACAAAATTAATCATGCCTCCTGTATGTAATGGTATGAGCAAGATCACTAAGTTGCTGTAAAAAAATCATATTGTACCTGGTGTTAAATTTTATAGTGTAGAACCCAAAGTGTCTAGATAAACCCGCAGTGGTTTTAGAGATGCTATTGTTATAATTGTACATTGTGATTAAAATGAATAAAAAAATTAGAACTCAGTGTCCGGTATACTAAAAGAACTCAAGGTATAATACTTCGAAACTTTTCAGAGTGAAATATAAAAATTTCTTGATACATAAGATAGTAGTCATAATATGATACGAGTCTTTGGAAGTTACTTAGCAAATGCCAAACGTAGCTGTCAGCTTAGAGCAAAGGCATTGAAAATATTTCTGTAACTCACCTTGACATCATGTACTTTAAGCAACATACCATAATTCAAATTCCTTACAGGAAATTATTGCTTCGAACTTGACTGAAACGATTTGAAGTATTTATAAGTAATTATATTAATTCCGAAATTACTTTACCCTGGCTTAGACTCTTGGTAGTTTCTATACCTATTACATATTTTTTAAAACAAAAAAAAAATACATTGGGAAAACTTGGGGGCCTACTTTACTAAACAAATAAATAGAAATTCACAAACCAATTCGTCATCATTGTAGTCTCCGTGCGGGTGGAACGATCCATCAAGATGACATTGAAATTAAGCAAGCAAACATTGGACAAATTTCTGAAAATTGATATGTTCTAAAAGAATACAAATTTTCAATTTTGTGGCGACATGATCGATAAATATACCACTTATATAAGATAAAATTGTATGTATTTTATGAAGAAAAACAATTTTACTTATGCGCGGATGAATGTAAGCATAATTTAAATTTACACACAGAGCACTTTCAAAAATATTTATAGATTAAACATATTCAAGCAAATGAAATTAACGATAGCCTGAAAGTTGGTTTACATTAAAATGAAAAAAATATATTACTTAAGGTCGAATTATGACTATTAGTTGCTATGAAAATGAATAAGTAAAAGAGTAAAATTTATAGAAATTACAGTGTAGTTAAAGTCACACTTGGGTGCAATAATCTTTGTTTTATTGGTCTTTCTGCAGGTAAATTGTAAGGTGAGAAGATAAAAGTGCTACCTTTTACTATTTAACCAACAATGCGTATTTTAATAAAAGGCCTTATTTTTGCTAGCTATTGTGTCTTTACATGATATTGAAGTAGATAGGTATCGAGATCGTGTTCTTTCTTCTTCTCTTCTCTTCTTGAACCATTGCCAATATGCCCTCTTGCTTTTTCTTCATAAAAAAATGTCATCGGAGATAAATAAGCAGCAAGTTGTAAAATCAAAGGACTAAAACTCAATTCACTTCAAAATCAAATCATCCCATATTGATAAAGTAGCTTTAATTCATTCTTCATACTAAAATTATTTTAGGGCTATTAAAAAACCGACTTAAAACACGATAGAATGCTATTTAAACTGAAAACATTTTCATCATTACTTGAATTTTGGGAACAAATTACTGATTTTGGAAGTAAATTTCAATTTTAAGTTTTAGAAAAATTAATTGCAATATTAATTTTTATATGAAAGTATACATAAGACTGGCCGAATGTGCATAAAAAATATAAACATCATGTTTAATTTTTTTAAAACCTTAGTAAGACATAATATATCACGTTGTACAAAAACGCATAATCATGTCGGGAAAGCTTTTGAAATTAATCCTTCTTAACCAAGACAAAGTAGGTACGTAAAGCTCCTCGAAGGGGCTTTTATGACATGCATGGAAGACGTAATAACGTTAGAGTTCGGAAATATGTATGCAGTTTCAAAGCCCTGAACACGAATAAAAATGCAAAACAAATTTAGCGCCATGAAGCAAGTTTAAAATTATACGACATTGTTATCTTTTGTTTGATATAAAGATTGTTACTTAAGTATTTCGAGATATTTAAAATGTTATTTATTATCTATAATTGAATGGAATGTAGACGCAAAAGGACCGCCTAAGTCCCGAAAAAGTCTTAACGTTGAACCGCGTGTCAAAAAGTGCACTTTTTTCCTAGATTTTGAATAACTATCTTATAAAGTAAATTATAGATTATTTATTTGTACGGGAAAAGCTCAAGAGTCTCTTTATGTTTATTATAAGATGCAAATTTTAATAAATTATGATTTCATGGGTAAGAGATTGTTTATTACATAGAATTTGTTTCGTATAAAAAAATTATGGAAGGAAAATATAACATAGGAGTTTTTTGCAGATAAACAAGACGATAAAATAAATCAAATTTTTTTTTTTTTTTTTTTTTTTATTGAAAGGAAGACAAACGAGCAGACGGCTCACCTGATGGTAAGTGATCCCGTCGCCCATGGACAC